>CM035433.1:82487105-82662105 GCA_020310875.1 Ceratopteris richardii
TCTTCATGCGAAATGTTGATGCTAGGGTCAATATCCTCAAAGTTGATCCAGCGGTTGGTGTCTTGTTTCCAGAGATGTTTCCAGTTTTTGAAGCCTTTGTTCCATAGCTTCTTGGCATTTTGAGTGTTCCAAGGTTCCACACTCCGGATGCCATGGATCGGAAACCAGATAGAGTCGTTTTGTCTGATACCGGCAGCCCACTTCCAGTCTTCACTGATTCTTGTGAAGCTTTTGACTTTATTCCAACTCTTCCAAAGGGAGCACACCAGATTAGAGCCTTTTGGGAAGACGGGGATCGGGGAAAACAGCAAGGTCAAGATGTCAAGATTCTTCCAATTTGGGAAACCCATGAGCGCCAGCTCATTCTTGTTTCTGAAGATCAACTTGGCCCACGAGGCCTCCCCGTTGCACCAAGCCTTAATCATCCATTTGGCCGACAGTTTGTTAGCCATGCACCCAATGTCCAAGATACCAAGTCCCCCACTATCTCTATGGCTGGTGCAGATGGACCATTTGATTTTAGGCACCCCCCGCCTATTGTGGTCGCCCGTCCAAAGGAAGTTTCTACAAATACTATCCAGTTTGGACAGATCTTGCTCTTTTGGTCTCCAACAAGAAAGGAAATAAATGGTAGATGATAAGAGGAACGTGTTGATAACCATAGCACGACCAGCAAGATTGATTTGCATACCTCTCCAATAGTTAAGCTTGTTTTCGAGCTTGGCAAGCACCCAGTTCCACCGCTGTTCCATAGAGACACCAAACCCCAAGGGAATCCCAAGAAGCCAAAAAATTTGGCCCTGCGGAATGATTTGACAGCCATGATCAATGAGAAGGTCGGGCCGTGACCCACCAATAGCTCTAAAGGCGGTCTTAGAGTGGTTGATTATGGAACCAGAGGCTTCACAAAAGGTAGCAAGACACTTCCAGAACGTCTCCAGGCTGGTGCTATCATTGTGAACAAAAGCGTTCATATCATCGGCAAAAAGTCTCATGGTGATCTGACTCTGGTCATGCGGCAAACGAAGGCCTTTAATGTTACCAGCTTCCACCTGATGCTCCACCAGCCTGCTAAGCCCTTCCGTGGCAATGGCAAAGAGAAGGGGAGCCAATGGGCACCCTTGTCTGATAGATCTTTTAAGTTTGATCACCTTTGAAAGTTTTCCATTAATGTTAATTTGGGTCGATGCGTTTCCGAGGAGGGTCGCGATCATCTTGGTGAATTTCTGACTACATCCAAGATCTTGTAGCGACTGTAGAATATAGTCCCATTCTAGCCTGTCGTAGGCTTTATCAAAGTCGATCTTGAGGAATACTACTTCTTGTTTAGACTCATTTGCAAATTCAAGCCCTTCCCAGATATCTATAATGGTTTCCAAAATTGACCTGCCTTTGATGAAACCTTTTTGGTCCTTGCTTAACCACGCTCTCAAGTGGCAAGAGATTCTGTTGGCAATGACTTTGGCGATGATCTTGTATCCTGTTTGGAGCATTGTAATGGGACGCCAGTTCTCTATTCTGTTCTTTTCCCCTTTTTTGTGTACTAACTTGATAATGCCATTGTTGAGACAGGAAGGTAGCGCGCCAAACTTGAGTGCCTCTTGCCAAACCAAGCGAAGAGGGGTGGCAACCACCAACTTGAAGGATTTAAAGAACTCATTAGTGAGCCCGTCGAGTCCCGGGCTTTTACCTGAAGGGAGGGCATCGATGACCTCAATGATTTCGGCTTCAGAGATAGAGGCATGAAGCAGAGAGTGGAGGTTGAGTGGTATCCTGTGGGGGGAAACCCTAGAAATGGCTGCCATACAGTCCCTTCTATGGTGGGAGAGGGGGTTTGAGGTCCCCAGGAGTCTCGTGAAGTGCCCTTCAATGATCCCAAAATTATCTTCTTTCGTATTGCATACATTACCATTTGCGTCTAGCAATAAGGGGATCGATTCTCTGTTGTGCTTCCTTTTGAGGATACGGCACATCTCTTTGGTGGATTTGTCGGCTTTGCCAGCCCACCACTCCTTGAAGAAAATTTGCAGATTTTTCCTTTGTATCTCTTCCTCGTATCGCAGCAGCGCTCTGATTTTTCGAAGTCCTTTCTGGGCTTGAGATTTTCCTTTGTTCACTTCCTCCTCGAGCCTCCAGAGTCTATGATATAGAGCTTCTCTATGGGCCCGCTGCACAGTCTCAAGCATCTTCCTGGATCTAATCATGATCTGTCGTGACTTATCGACCGCGCTTCTCCAACACTTGGCTGGGGACAAGCCAGAGGCGAAAGCCTCCTTCCACACATCAGAAATTTCTTGATGGACGGAGGGGAGAGAGAAGGAGGGCACACTGGCATGGAACCAAGGAGCCTTACGGATCTTGGTGGGGGGTTGAAAGGTGATGACGATCGGGTAGTGATCAGAGATGGTGAGGTCGGTGCGTTGCAAGAGGGAAGGGTGGCCCCACTGATGAGTAAAACTCTGAGAAATGTAGCATCTATCAAGTCTAGCTTTCCTCAGGTCCTCGCCTGCTTGGAGATTTGACCAGGAAAAGCCGTTCGGGTCTTTGAATTCGACCAGATCCAAGTGTAGTTTAGTTTTGTCCCACGTTTCTTTCTCGCGACAATCGATGACCCTACCCTTGCCCATCCATCTGTCCATAGGGTCCTCAACCATGTTGAAGTCACCACAAATAAGCACGTTGTGGGGGAGCGAGTCCAAGGAGGCCCAAGTGTTAAGTCTCTCTAACTCCTCGTTAGGGGCATACAAAGAAACTAAGGTAAAACAAAAGGGAGCACCGAAAGAAACAGCAATCCAACGATGGCAATCATCTTCAGTGGAGTTCTCAAGCTTTTCAAACCAGCGTTGATTAATACCTATTACCGTTCCACCGGACCCCCGCTGATGCGCCGTTGAAATCCAAACATGGGTCGAGGAGACATGTCTAAGCCGTTTCTGGAGGTCTTCTCCATCAATTTTAATCTCTTGGATACATATAAAATCTGGGTTTAGGCTAATGTCGCGAAGCCATTGACCAATGATGGTTGCTCTTGAGGGGTCGGTTAGCCCTCTAGCATTTAACGAGATGATGATCATTGTCGTAGTAATCCCTCTTTGCGGGAGGGAGCTTTGTCCTTTCTTTTCTTGGGTTCATCTTTCTTTTTCGCTCGGATCGGATCCCGAGTTAGCAATAGGTTCTTGTGGGGGCTTTTCCACGGTAACTCCATAGGTTGTTTTCCTTTGCGGGATGCCTCCTGCTGAGAAGAACAGGGCACCGTTTTCAGCTCCGTTTCCGGAATAGTCGATCCGATGATGGAGCTTTCACTATCCATGTTATCTTCGTTGCTAGTAGTAAAGCCGTCTTCTTTGCTTGTAGTGTAACCCTCCTGCAAGGTTTCTTTACTGTCAGGGATCTCTAGGCCTTTGATGTCGGTGTCCACCTCAAGTTGGTTCCCACCTGGGTAGTCAAACTCATTGATTTCCTTTTCCAGATTGCAATACAAGTTGCTGGAGGGGGTAACTAACTTGTTGTTTTGCTCAGAGGTTGCCCTAGGGCTTCTTTTCCTTCTTCTTCTGACTTTGATGAACCCGTCTGCATCAGCTTCTGGATTAAGGGGACCCTTGAAATCCTCAACTTTCGTCGAGTGATTCAAAGCTCCATTGCTGTCTTGAGCATTTTTGGGGGCTTCTTGATTTCGCATGCTTTTACGTCTCAAAGGGCAATCTTTGATCCTGTCACCTTGTTGGCCACAACGAAAGCACGCGTTGGGAAGGTTTTTGTAACTGATGTCTTGCTCCCATACATCCCCTTCGCCCAAGTCCAGCTTGATCTTCGATGGAAGTGGCATACTGAGGTCAGCCTCGACACAGATTTGAGGGTGCCATCGAGCGTTGAACGAGTGTCTTGCACCTTCATAAATGAGACCACCAATGTCCTCGCGTGAGGCCAACGGCTTGCCGATAGGAGAAACGATGTCCCACACGAAGTTGTACAAGAAGTAAGGCAGGTTAGGGAGCTCAACCCAGAGAGGGTACCGAAGCGATTTCGATTTGTCGGGGGTAAAATCAGGGGACCATCTCAATAGGCACAGGGTCGCCCGGCCGAGTTGCCAAGTTCCGACACTAAGGGCCCGAAACGCCATATCTTCATTTTCAAAGACTAGCAGCAAGTGGCTTGCCGGTAAGAACTGACACTTACTAACAACTAGCCCGTGGGGGAACCACTCATTGCGAAGCCACTGACGCACAGTTTCGAGCGAGGGCTTAGGGCCGAACATTTGGCCGACGAGGCAAACTTTCTTGAGCTCCTCCTGAGCTGACAGAATTGCGGATCTACTGAGGGAGACCACGGGGGGTTCAACGCTCTCGGGGGCCCCGAGGGCGGCACACGAGCCCCCCTCCAACAAAGAGGCCAGGTTATCGGTCTCCCCAGGAGGAGGGGCCAGGTTACTTCTCACAAGAGAGGGGGTCGCCAAATCCATGACAGATTCATTATACTTGAACTTTAAACGCAAGCTAAGACACAGCAAGCGATTATCTTGGCCTCCCGCAGTGGGAATTTCAAAGAGAATTCTATTTTGATTATTGATCCCAATAGAAATTCAATTCTAGAGGCAAGTAGCAAAAGACCCAAAGATGAGCTGTCGTGAAAGAGGCTTGTCCCGAGAGACCTCAAACGAGCTGCTCCTCGATAAACGCAAGGCTCTGCTTTCGTGCGATAGACCGAACACGACTGTGCGATAGACCACCACCAACGTGCAGCTAAAGCTCGGAGATCGATTCTGGGAAACCACGCGAATAGACCGGCGGTTTACCCCCATGAGAAACGGTTTAAGCCTGTGCGATAGACGGTTTACCGCCCAGAAATGCGGCTTGGTACAAAGGTCTGCGCCGCGATAGACGGTTTCTCCTCCGAGCGCGATAGACAGTTTCTCCTCCAAGCGCGATAGACGGTTTTGAGGTTAGCGCAATAGACGGTTTTGAGGTTGGCGTGATAGTTCGTATTCCACCGAGAAAGACGCCATTCCTTCGAGAGAAGCGGTTGGCAATAGACGGTATTGCTCCGTGAAAGATGGTATTCCTTCGAGAAAATAGTCTGATTCCACGTTGTCGTCGACGTTAGAGTGTAACAATCGCAAGTGTAACAAGGTTGATCCGTCGACTTCAGAACTTCTGAACTCCAGCATTTCGCCAGCTCCGTCGACTTCCGTTGCCAGCTCAGTCTTCAGAACTCCACCATTTCGCCAGCTCCGTCGACTTCCGTTGCCAGCTCAGTCTTCATCCGTTCTTCTGTGTTTTTTGGGAGCTACGGCTCATATTTGCGGTGGGTGTCAGACCAAAGCACTTGAGTATTGTTGAGTGAAGACCTAATGTATTAAAGTTTGATTTTAAAATCATTATCTAGCAAATGATGTCTCTAGGATAGGTGAGTTGCAGAGACATCGTTAGTTGGAAAGCGATCACAACATAGGGAGTTGTGAGTCAAACACACTTAGGAAGTTCTTAGTAACTATAAGGGCACAAGGAAAGAGGGAACAAAATAATTATTTTAAGTAAGTACAAACAATGTCCTTGGTTGACAGAGACATCATTCCTTGAGCAAGATATAAAAAGAAAGTCTAAGACAAGAAGTAATCCAAGGGGCATCAAGAAATAACACCGATTCAAGTGCTCAAGTCAATGTCCCTAGAAGATGCTTGTGCAAAGACATCATTCTCTGATTGAGAAGGGAGCAAGTGGTCTCAACAGGGTAGATACGTCAAAGAGGGTTGGAGAAGATTATTCAATTCAAGATTAAGTGGAAAAAAATTCAAATCAAGTGAATTTGCATCCAAGGGATGTCTCTGACTAGACTATGTATGTTGATATATTTAGGTAGTGATGTGTGTGAACACATTAGGACCGCCGGGGCACTTTTTTCCCTCTTTAGGAGGCTTTTTTCCCCCGGCTCATATATATGCCTATAGCCCTAATGGGTTACTTATCTTTGTACATTCTAGTGGTAATACATTCAGTATTGTGTGTTGTGCTCCAAGCTTCTTCTTCTTCCTTGTGTTGTTTGCGTGCTTCCGCAGACATCTAATTTTAACAATTGGTATCAGAGCAGGTTGCCGCTTCATCTAGGGCATCGTCGACACTCCTCCAATCATAGTCTCAAAATTGCACGAAATTTGTTGTGCATACTCAAGGTGATTTGAAGATTAAAACATCTTTGCTCTATCGTGCTGAAATCGCGATCTGAGCTTGTTTCGGCCTCCAAACACATTGTCATAATGCTTGTGCAGGCTATTTTGTCTTTTTGTGCCAAAGATATATACAGGTTTTGGTTCGCCCGTATAAGCGTCTCAAAGTCTACTACAGGTCTAGTAGAACTTATTTGGGTAGTTCTATTCAGCTTTTTCAGATACAATCATTTTTCAGCATCAAGGTACTTTAGTCAGTGGCCATGGCTGAAAGTAGTGATGTATTCTATATGTTGGCCGTTGAGGATAAGTTGGATGATACCAATTATTCATTGTGGGCTTATATGATGCATCATGTATTGGTCGCAAAAGGATTGTGGAATATTATGCAGCCTGTTGAAAAATGTCCTATTACAGCTGCAAATACAGGTACTAAAGGTGATGTTGATGGTGTCGAAGATGATGATATTCTGCAGAAGCCTGTTTGTGTTGCGATTCCTGTTGCACCTACTGTAGAGAAAATTCATTGGGATGGCAGAGATGCTTAGGCACATGCATTGATAGCCTTGTGTATCAAACATGCCATTATTCCTCACGTTCGTTCTTGCATAATAGCTAAGGATGCTTGGGATACACTTACCACATTGTACCAGGCTAGGAATGAGGCTCATGTTTCTTACCTCCGAAAATAGTTGGAGAGTGAGCACATGAATGAAGGTGATTCTATGGATAGTTTTCTGACAAAGATCAAGGATTTGAAGGAGCAGTTGATTTTTGCTGATGAAGTCCTTCCTGACAGTTCACTTTGTGCAAACTGTTCTGAATGGTCTTTCTGACTCATATTAGAGTTTCGCTTCTACTCTTCGAGATGATGAAATGCAATCCAAATGCCTTAACATTTGAAGAGTTAGTTTCTGTTCTATTGCAGGAAGATCATTCTAGGCAGAACAGGTCTATTATGCAGGTTGTAGATCAAGATTTCTTGGCTAGTTAGAAGGGCAAAGGAAAATGGAGCTCTTCTACTAGTAAACAAAAATCTACTAATTCTACACAATCGAAGAAGGAAGACAAAGATGAGAAGAAATCAGAAAAGCAGAAATTGTTTTGCAAATACTGTAAAGCAAATGATCATATCATTAAGAGCTGTCCAAAACTGGCTGCTAAAGAGGCAAAGAAGAAAGAGGTCGGAATGGTTATTGCAGAGGCCTCTACACTGAAAACAGAGTCTGCTAATCTTGTGGAGAATGAAGAATGGGCATTTACTACTATTTGTAGTTTTGACCCAACTTCTGATGAGGAGTGTATGTCTGTAGTAGACTCAGATGTTTGGTATTTTGATAGTGGGGCAAGTAAACATATTACCTCACATCACAGTTTTTTCACTTCACTTGAGCCTGCCCCTATAGGGAATACTGTCACATGTGCCAACACCTCCTCTTATCCTATCATGGGAGTTGGTAAGATCATTCTAACTAAACTGACGCTGAATTCCATGATTTTTTAGAAAACTACTGAACTCATTTGACATGTATTCACCTCCTCCATCAGATCTTAATGTCTTAGTGTACTTCCATGTCTGCTTTTCCACCATAACTTTAAAATTCTGGAAGTGAGTGAACACCTCGCTCTTCTCTTTCATGAAATATACCCATACTTTGCATGTATGGTCATCAATGAAAATAGCATAAAACCTGCAACCACCCATAGATGTGGTCTTTGCTAGATCCGAAACATCTGTATATACTACTTCTAGTACATTCTCATGAACATGCTTGTCATGTGGAAATGATGCTCTTGGCTGTTTACCAAATTGACATGCTGCAAATACCTTTTGCATTTCTGCAACTTTGAAATTTGGTAGTCCATGGACAATCTCCTTTGACTGCATCAGTTTCAGCCTTTGCAAGTTTGCATGTCCAATCCGTTTGTGCCATATCTCTATATCTGCAATAACTCCTGCACCTTTTGCAAACATGGCTGCATTCATTTCAGGAATCTTCACATTTAAGGTGAACATCCTACCCACTTTGTTTCCTTTGGCAACCAATCGTCCATCCTGCTTGTACTCTTCTACATATAATCCATCAACATTGAACCTGACTTGTAATCCCTGGTCAACCATTTGTCCAACAAAAACCAGATTCTTTGTTACATTTGGAACATGCAACACATCAGCAAGATGTTTTACCTTCCCGTCTTCCATAGACAATGCTATGGTTCCTGTATGCTCAATAGGATGCAATGTATCATCACCTGTTTCAACATATCCAAGAACTGGCATTTTCTGCAAACTATTGAACCATTCTGCATGATTGGTCATGTGATTTGAAGCACTTGAATCAACATACCAGACATTATCATTCGATTTTGAAACACGAGCAAACATCGTATTCATCATGTGATGTTGAACCATAAACAGCTTCTCAGAATCATCTGCACTTGTGGATGCATAGTTGTTTTGCTGCCTTCTGTTATTTTGATTCTTTAACTGGCAATCACATTCAAAGTGTCCAGGTTTACCATAATTCTAACATCCTTTACTATCATTACCTGAATCATTTCTTTGGAAATTTTTGTGACCTCTTTGGCTCCCCGTGCCTCGAAACTATCCTCTTCCTCCTGCACGATTCTGTTGTTGACCTTGGTCTTGGTTATTGTTTCCTCTTCCACTTCCAAAACCTCTACCTCTGCCTCTTCCTCTGCCAGAGTAGAATACCTACTCAGAATTGGGCTTTCCTTGGGAGTTTGAATCCTCACCAAGATTCTTTTCTTCAATAATCAGCATAGATACCAGATCAACAAAATTCGAAATATTTTCCCTAGTCTGTATGGAAGTTCCGAACTGCTTATATGCAGCTCCTAAACCACGAAGGCACACTTCCACCTTATCATCATCATCTACATTCATGCCAATAGATGCAATTGACTCACATATGCTTTTGATTTTTAGAGTGTATTCACTTATCGACATGCTCTTCTTTTCCAATGTATGTAGCTCGTTCTTGAGTTGCAATTTCCGTGCCTTTGTATTAGTCTCATACAAAGTGACCAAACTATTCCAAGCCTCTTTTGGAGTCTTGTCATCCTGTATGTGTCCAATCATGCTATCCTGTATGCTAACAGATAGCCAATACATTACCTTTCGTGCTCCTTGATTCCATTCCTCATATGCTCTTAACTGGTCTGTAGTCCGATTCCTTTCCGGTAACTGCGGAGCATTTTCATTCTCTCCTTCTATGTACTTCTAGTAGCCTTTTCCCATAAGGAAATTTTTCATTCTGAATCTCCAAGCATGGACGTTGTTCTTGTTCAGCTTATCGCTCATAAGCTGACTCATTCCATCTGTGTTTTCCATTTCTGCAACAATTCACAACACTACAAAACGCTACAAGTAGCACTTCTGCTTGAACACTATCGCACTATGACGTGACAGTTCGATCTCAGAAAAACACAGTTTTTGTGTATCAACAGTACATGGAATCGCTTGAAATTCTGGAATGATCTTCTTCTTCTTCTTCTATTACATAAAAGGAATGTATAAGAATGACCTAAAAACAAGAATACAACAAGTGCAATATATAAAGATCAGTACATAAGGAAAAACTTAATGTCTGCGAATAAGTGAGCTGGCAAGAAACAAATGTGCCATCACTCTCGGTAGATAAATCTAATAAAGCTCAATGAAGTATCCCTGACATATACCAGCGTGACCACTATACATATTAGAGAAGCGAAAAACTGGTACGTGTCATCCTGGATCATCACATGTTGAGCTTGATATCTCAACAATCACTATCGCCATATTTGCATGCTTTTTCTGAGAGTGATTAGGCTGGCTCCTATGAAACTCGTGTGTCCACTAGTGGCTTTTGCTTAATGCTTGGTAGCTCATGTATATCTTGGTTGAGCAAGAAGCAGCCTACTATGGACACTTCTAGTTGTGAAGCTGAGTATAGGGTAGCTTTCACAGCGATGGTTGAGTGTGCATGGCTTAAACACCTTATGGCTGATTTGGGTGTTGGTGAGTCTTCTACCACCGCCATCTTCATTGATAATCAGAGCGCATTGGCAGTTGCGAGGAACCTTGTATTCCATGCTTGCACTAAGCACATTGAAGTGCATTATCATTATGTCAGGGAGAGGTTCTCTGCTAGGGAGATTAGCTTGGCATATGTGCCCATGCAGGAGAACATTGCAGACCTTTTCAAAAAGGCTCTGCCTGGGGAGAAGTTTGAAGCTTTCCACAAAGCTTTGGGCTTAGTTCCTTTTGTGGATTGATTCCACATAGCTTGTCACTTCCTTATACATGAGTGCCAGCTCCTTGTTCACCATATCACTTCCGGGGGGATTTGTTGATATATTTAGGTAGTGATGTGTGTGAACACATTAGGACCATCAGGGCACCTTTTTCCCTCTTTAGGAGGTTTTTTTTCCCTGGCTTGTGTATACGCCTATAGCCCTAATGGGTTACTTATCTTTGTACATTCTAGTGGTAATACATTCATTATTGTGTCAAGCTTCTTCTTCTTCCTTGTGCTAATGCATGCTTCCGCAGATGTCTAACTCCAACAATGTAGAGACATTGTCATCCTAAATTGGAGTAATTTGAGGAAATACTACACAATTGACAAACTAAAAGGGGTGAATAAAATATTCCTTTGCAAAGACAAATGAAGAGAATGAAATTTGAAGTTAATTTCCCATGAATGATGTTCCCACCATAAGAGACATTGTTTGTTGATCGAGTGGAATAAAAAAGGTTCTTAGCAGCTGAAGATAGTCTCAAGGAGGGAGGGAGACAAGCTATAACAAATGAAGGTGAAAAGGGACCATTACAATATTAATTTTCTACCAATGATGTCCCTAGCCTAGCCCTATTCTAGAGACATCATCGAAACTTACAAAGAGGTAAACCAAGATTCCATGAGTCATTGAGTGTTGGAAGAGCAAAGATAAGACTCACCACAACCTAGTGTATCCTTCAAAGTTTAGAAATGCATTTTGTGAGGTGATGTGGGGGAAACTAGATAGAGATGTTGCAAGGATCTTAATTCATGTGCACATAGAGGATGGTCATAGTAGGGACACAAAAAAATAGATATGCGAATAGATGAGACAGTACACAAGATTGGGTGCAATCTCCCTGTAGCTCAGTGATGAGTAGCACCTCCTTTAATGTCAATCCGGGAAGACATGAGGATGGTATGAAGACCTCGAACAAGTGATGGCACAAGTGCGTGAGTGAGAAGCACACTAACGTGCACACACATACACACACACGCGCACACACGGCAAGAGCAAAGAGAGAGACAATGGAATTCTTTTAGATTACTTCAAATGTGCTCATACAAGTTCAAATCTATTACAAGATAACCTCAAAAATGAGCTCTCTAGCTCTATTTATAGTTTTAGACTAGCTTTTGGCCCTGTCCAGACCTAGTGTCCGGCCTAGTTAAAAATTAGGTTCTAGGGCCTATTTGGAGGCTCAAACGGAGTCTAAAAATAATGAAAATTGGTACGATGATATTTCTAATACTCCTCAAGCTCGAGGACTCCTTGGCTTGCACAAAATGGAGTTACAAAAAGGTGAAATGGTATTTACAATGATTTGTAGTGATGAGAATCACTGTTATGAAGATGTTGTTTTGAAAAAATTTGAATGGCCCACTTGCCAGATCTTCGTTGACTACTTAGTCTGCTTGTGCCTTCTCTCTGCTCTGGCTCCCTTCTTTGGCTTCCTTGTCTTGTGAGTCCTTCAGTGACTTGACTGCTGCCAACACCCCCCCCCCTCTCGCGTCTGTCGTCTCTGACAGACCCTTGTCGAGCTGAGTGTTGGACATAGTATAACCACATCTGAAGCAAGGTGGTGTTCTTCTAGTCGCAGCCCCCATGCTAGGTCTGTTAACAATGCATCCTAATCGACTGGACCTGGAACGTCTGGATGTGGCACCCGCAATTGATCTGAGTGGATGGTCCTCTCCACAGCGAATAGTTGGGGGAGATGTGAGGGCTTGCGTACAAATATTTCTGAGTGATATTCCCAAAACCCTGTGACGAACATCTCCTCGAAGGTCTACTTGAAGCAAGCTGGGAGGTATTTTATTCTTGTGTGCCAGGCATATATCACCTTTATTGAGGGGGTGGTGCTCATGTCATATACCAGATCTAGGTTGCCTGCAGTGAAGCCAACTCCTGAGAAATGGGGATCTTTGATGTTTTTGAATGTTCTGAATGTGATCAGCATTAATTCAAAGATCTTCATGCACATCTATGCCATCACATCAGGGGTGTTCCATAGTCAAAGGCTCTAGTGACGAATTGTAGAAATCATGTAAGCAACGGTGGGAGGTTCTTGTGGAGGTGCTAGATAGACATAATCTAACCACTTTGCACAGCCTTTGACGTCCTTGACAGCAATGGTGAACTCGGGCCAGGTGCGTCCTCAGAAGACTGGAACATAATAAGGGTTGTATTTGATAAATAGCAGCATGTTATTCCAGGTACAAACCATTTCAGGGTAAGTTTCTAAGAGTCGTATCCACCAGGTAGGTTGATGAATGGATCCTTTTTTAGCACTCTCCGGGATATCTTCAGGGCCGAATTGTGTGGCAAAGGTTGGAGCCTTGCCACATCGTTGTTGAATCTTTGCATTGTAATCTGCCAAGAGTACACAATATGGCACATACTAATCATTGTTGGTGCCTATCCATCTGTGATGAGACATACTTCGGAAATATTCTGACTTTATGATAGTGTCTTCCAATTTAGCCATTGATTGGATTTGGACTGCCACTCGATCTTCATGGGTTTTAGCTGTCTTTTCGAGTTTCTGAAGCCATTCGGGTACTTTGACTTCCAGGGTGTCCATCCCTTCCGATGTTTGCTGACCTCCTCGCATTGGCATAGGAACATATGGTTCCTCATACGACTCATCCACCTCAATGGGTACCAATTCATCTGGCTCTAGTTCTATAACTGGAGAGGGTTGTCTTTCATATTCCAGTAACTTCTTCTGCAATTCTGCCACCTGCTTCGTTAATGCCTATACCTCCTCTGAAGTCGAGGTTGTCTCTATGACCTTGGGTTGTTCCTCCTATTCCCTGAGCTGGCGGCGTAGTGCATCCCGTTCCTTTTCCAGATCATCATGTGCTTCTAATAGATCGGCATAGCTTTCCAGGATTGTCTTCATTGTATCTGAGGGGACTGCTATAAACTGTTTCTGGGTCGATCTCGTGGGGGGAGCCTTCCATTGCGGCTTCTAGGTTTTCTTTGGTTTGCTTTTGCAGACGCTTGTTCTCTTCCAGGGCGGTAGCCATGTGTTTCCTGAGTAGGGTCAAATTACGCCGGACTCTTAGATTATCTGTTTGGTAGACTTCAAGTAAAGCTTCGAGTTGTTTGATGCCTGGCAACTGTGATGGTTGGGGTGTCTCTAGGAGGGTTTGATGGGCCTGTTCGAGTGTGGTGTAGTGTTGATTGAGGTCAGCATTTTCATCTTCTATAGTTGTAAGCCGCCTCTGTAGTTGTTGGTGATTCGTAGTTAGTTGACGATGACGGTCTTCAAGAGCCTGATACTCACTGTGTAGTTGGTACACACATTGATGTAACGTTGAAAACACATTATTTACATTAAAGAATGCAGGGAAAGGAGAGGATGCAAGGGGAATGGGGAAGGGAAAGGGAGTCATGAATGATGTGGAGTCAAGTGGTGATGTGGGTGGAGGGGGTATGGGAGATTGAGGCTGCATAGGGGGAGGGAGTGGTGCGGTGGCTGGTGATGTTTCCATGGTGTCAAACGTGTGTATGTCCGTGTAGATGGGGACAGTGGGTGGGGTGGATGTGATGTTTGTGAATAGTGTTGTGAAAGTGGGCATGGTAACTCCTTCGAATTGGATGCCGGAAGAGAGAGGAATTCCCATGACATATGTGGCAATGGTGGAAGTGGGGGTGGTAGTGCCATGTGGTGAAGTGAATTGTGTAGTGAAAGGTGAGGAGTGTGGTGAGAGTGGTGCCGCCTAATGTTCCTCTGTCTGTGTAGTGTCTCCTGGTGCTGATACATTCATGTGAATCTGCTTGTCGGAGTGCATGGGACAGGTTGGCACTCGTTTTTCGAAGCGATGAATGTAAGACACAGCTGAATGAATGGCTTCATCCAGGCCCACCACGTCCGGGTGCAGGTTCAGGGACTCAATAAACATTTCATCCACTCCCTCTTCTCCTAACATTTGACTTATTATCATTTTTCCTGTTTCGAGTGACAGTTTGTGGTGCTCTTGAACTCTCTTCATAGTTTTATACAATCTCTTTATTTGTGCCGAATAAGTTGGGGCACTCGCTAGTTCTGAAGGTTCTTGGTATTCTTGATCATGCTCCTCGTATGCTTCTTCGTCCTCAGTCTCTTCTTCATCTTCCTCTACTTCCACTACTTCTGGTTGGGTCAGGGCTGAAGTTGTAGTGATAGGTTGTGGTCCTTGGGTATGCTCTGCTTCTGTCTCCAGGTTAGACTCATTAATCATGCGAGCGATTTCTTCATTTGTCAAATCAGCTAGGGTGTAGCCTTGTGGGAACTCCAAGTCCGATGGAATCGGAGGGAACACGAGATTGGGTCCTTCTGCACTTGGTCTGGGTAGGCGAATAGTAAATGGTCGGACATGTCGCGTTTGTGGAGGGGTCACCTCTGGTGTGGTGGTGGCTCCCCTTGCTTGGGCACATGGTAATTGAACTGCCCCTCTCATTTTCTTCGATGGAGGACCCGCCGTTGATAGCCGTCTTTGGAATTCTTGGGCCCTGGACCATACTAGTGCTCTTTGAATGGGCACGTCGTAAGCTAAGCACCTGTAAATTATTTTTGTCAGAGCACAGCACCCATAGCACGTTCTTCTGTTTCTTATTCCATCGTTGATGGGCTAGGTGGATTTGATCAATGATCCAGTGTGGCAGATTGATGGTGAGATTCTCTGTCTCTGCCAAGTACAAGCTGAACCAGGTCTTTTTTGGTGGCATCGTGAAGCGTTCTTGGGCGGGGAAAGCGAAGTGTTGCATGATCGTTCGTAGGTGGAGAGTGATGGTTGGTGTCATTGTTACCATGTCCTTCAATTTGTTGAGATCCTTGTGCTTCATCCTGCCTGGAATCATTGTTTCTTTCTCAGTGGGAATATGCATACCTTGCATGTTCAATGCTTCTCGTACTAGGTTGAGGGTCAATTTGAATCTTTTGAGCTCGTGGCCTAGTGTCAGTGAGGGTAGCACAAAAGTACTATCGCCTCCTTTAGCCCTGCTAGGGGTGATGGTACTGATAAGGTAGGAGCAGCGCAAGAAATCTGGCTTAGGTAAATGTGCCCGGAAATAGCCATCCAAGCCCGCTTTGGTCCATACCGATCGCATTACTTCTGCATTCTGGTACTGCTTGAACTCACGGGTAAAGAAATGATATCGTCCCCATTTGTCGTTAAACTCAAGTTCTGCCTCCCAAAAGTTAGGTGACGTCTCCCAATGGCCGTGCAACATCACTGAACCAATGTGCGTGTTTCCCACTTGAGAAGTGTGCCCCTGAGGCGGGTCCTGAATAGGAAGCACATGCACAGCTCTAAGTTCTTGAGGCCTCTCAATGAGTTGTGGTTCAAGAAGGAGGGTTTCAATGTCCACAATCTGGGCGCTAGACCCTACCTGGGAACTGGTGCCTCCGGCTTCTGCCATGTTACAACTTGCTTGATGGTTCTGTGAGAATATAGAAGCATGCATTAACATTGTAAAGGACAAGGTAGAACAATTTTTGTCCCCGTTACAACATTAACATGAGGTGAATGATGAGTTAGTAGATCAAAGAGTGCTCGATGATTGTGTGTGTTGTTAGTGAACACGTAGTCTTATGAGCTAAGTGAAAAGATGCAGTGTGAGAATGATGCAGTTAGTAGGTGGGGATGACTTTACAAATGGGGTCGAGGGGTTTATTAGAAGCTTTGGGCTGCCAAACATTGTGGATGACTTTCGGTTTTGGTCTGGTGGAGACTCTAGAGGGCTTTATGAGGGTGTCTGCTTGGAAATGAGGCTTTTTAGGGACCCATTTACAAGTGATTTTGCTCATGCTCGTGGGTAAATATGTATTTGTGTGTATCAAATAAGAGGGGGCATCGGCTATTAGAGTGAGTGAACCATGTCGTGCATGGTGTGATGTGTGTGTGACTAGTTGATCCCGCAAGCAAGCCTTAGGCACCCAAATTTGTCTTGATTGTGGGTCAACCTTCATCAACTTCTTGGGTACCCAGATAGACTTTATTTTTACAGAAGAATTTTTGGAGGATTTGTTATTAGTGTCTGCTCGTTGATCACTAACAGGAAGTTGAGCTAGTTGTTGTGGCTTGACCGCAATAGGATGCTCGCCTTTCCGCGCCCACACTTGTTTTGATGGTTGAGACACCGTGCTTCATATTTTCTTTTGGCTTCGAGCATAAGTGGTCTGCTTCTTCTGCCTTTTATCTGCCTATGGTTGCTGCATCCCGATGGCCTTCGAAAAAGAAGGGAGTTCCATTGTATCCTTGACTTCTGTGTTGCGATCATCATCCCTCTGCATCACATAGTTTTGGACAAGAATAGCATGGCCATCTTCATGTGTACTCCTGGAAGGACCAGGAGTGTGTGCCTTCCCTAGTTCCTTGAGTGCTCCATTGCCTAACTCAACTGTAATTCCACTCCGATTCACCCATACCTGGAGAAGTCCACTTCTTAGGTTTAGGTTGACTGCATGATCATAGATCCAGTCTTGACCCAAGACAAGAGGCTCAGTGAGATCCTCATCTTGACACACTAGTACTTTAACTGTCAGTAAAATGTCTTGAATGTAGAGGGGAAGTTCCACCTTGCCCATGCAAGGGGTTTCCACGCCTCCCAACCCTATGAGATATGCTTCCACAGGATTGATATTTAAGTTCAGTTCTCGACAGTAAGAAAGTTTGACAGCACTAGTGGTTGCACCTGAGTCAATCAAGGCTCTTACAGTCCTTGCACTCGTTCTTTGTCATATCCCTAAGGTCACAAAAGGACATCGGTCAATTATTCTATGAGAGCTACTACCTGAAACTTCACACATGGCCATATGATATCCTTGAGCTGTATAGGTGTCTATCCTAGGCTGATCTCTACCCAGTCTTATTAACTTCATCCTTTGGATGTGTTCCAATGCTTCTGTCTGTGCCTCTTCTCGAATTTGTTTTTTCTCTTCTTTACGTTTCTTAGCAGTGTTGAGGCAATTGAGCATTTCCTCAGTGAGGGGTTCTTGATATAGTTTGACTCTGCATCCACTTATGTAACTAGGAAGAACATCACCTTCCAGAGTAGCTAATTGAACTGCTCCACTCGTTGAGATCCTATTTATGATCATAGGTCCATAGCCTCTCTTCTCTAATTTCCGTGCATGTTGCTTCAAGGTGTAGACCAAAACTAGGTCTCCTGCTTTTAAGCCCTTATCCTTCACATGTGCGTTGAAATATGCTTTTTTCCTCTTCTTGGCTGCGTATATTCCTGCTGCCGCTCTCAATCGTGTTTCACCCAATCAATCAAGATCAAAGATTCTAGAGGAGAGCTCATGGCCTGTCCAATCATGCTCTTGTGCTACTTTCAGCGTAGGTATCAAGAAGTCCAACGGTAGCACTGCATTTTGCCCAAATATCATCTGAAAGGGTGTGGCTTGGAGTACCGTTTTATAGGAAACTCGGTATGCCCAAACAACATGGTGTAGCTGTTTGTCCCAATCAGAGCGTTTATTATTCACCAATTTAGTCAGCACATTGCATAGAATCTTATTTGTGCTTTCGGCTTGCCCATTAGCTTGTGGATGATAGGGGCAGACTTCTTGTGTATAACCAAGAATTCTTGGAGCACGTTTTCAATAACTTCATTCAAGAAGTGAGTGCCTCTATCACTAACTAGCTCTATAGGTAGCCCATATCTAGTGAACACATTCTCAAATAAGAACTTGGTTGTCGTTTGGGCATCATTCTTTGAGGTGGCTTTTACCTCTACCCACTTGGTTAGGTAGTCCGTGGCCACAATGATATATTCAGCATGTGAACCCTTAGCTGGGGGATTAATAGGACCAACAAAGTCTATTGCCCACTTAGAGAATGCACATCCACCCATCATAGGTTTCAGAGGCATCTCATCTTTGCGTATAGGATACTGAGTTCGCTGACAAACATCACACCTCTTCACATAGGTATGTGCATCCATGTGAAGGGTCGGCCACCATAAGCCTGCAAATAGAATTGCTTTAATCACCCGGTCTAGTCCAAAGTGTCCTCCTGCCACACCTTGGTGGGCTGTTTCCAAGATCTTAAGATATTCATTCTCATGGACACATAGTCTCAGATATCCATCTTTCCCACGCTTATATAGATTATCACCAATGAGTGAGTAATCTAAAGCTTCTTGTTCTAAGCTTCTCCGCCTGGCCAGGGTCATATCTTGAGGGAATGTTTTCGTCCTCAAGAAGGCCACAAGTGGTTCACTCTAGTTTGGCACTATTGACACTTGATAAAGAGTGGCATGCTCCATAGGTGGTTTAGTGCAACAGATCAGGCATTCCTTGCACAATTTATGGACATCAGCTTCCATAGTTGGCCAATGCACTCCGAGTCTCCTTAGTGTCTGCAGGGTTCGTTGCTTTGAGTAATGTTGCTCTAATACATGTGCTAATTGCAACCATTTTGCGTACTCATCCTCCTCCACACAACAAGCTAGGATCCCTTGATCTGTATGCTTGTACATACTTCCTGCCATGATCTGGTATTTTTGGGCTTTTACTATCTCCCTATCTTGAGTGTTTATGACTGGATGGTTAGGCCCGTATGTCAATATTGGCACTAATGGCTTAGCCCACTGAGGTACCAAGCATCAGGAAGGTCATCTGACACTCCTTGTGGGGCCTCTCCCAATGTGAGCCTAGAGAGATGGTCTGCTCTCAAGTGAGTCTTCCCTTTCCTCACGACAACCTCAAAGTCGTATTCAATTAGTAAGAGAAACCATCTTACTAATTTACCAAGTACAACAGTGCTTGATGATCAGTAAAAAAAATTAAGCTTATTTGCAAGCAAATAGTGTCTAAACTTTTTAACTGCATATACCATGCCTAATCCTTCTCGTTCAGTGGTGCTATAGTTTCGTTCAGCTGCATTCAATTGTCTACTAGCATAGGCAATTGGAAGATCCATACTACCTTCACCAGTCGGTTGTGCGAGTACACATCCAATAGCATAATTGGATGCATCCACATGAACATGAAAGGGCTTACTCCAATCTGGTGCGGTCAAGATTGGTGCTGAACACAATCGTCGTTTAAGCTCATTGAAGGAGTTCTCACACTCATTCGTCCACTCAAAATTAGTCAAAAGTCCGTACAGAGGCTTTGCAATGATGGCGTACATGTGTATAAAGTGTCGGTAATAACTACAATGCCCCATGAAAGCTTGTACTTCCTTGACATTCCTTGGCCTAGGTAGCTCTACGATGGCTCTCACTTTCTCCTCATCCGTGGATATGCCATTCTTTGACACTATGTGCCCTAGAATCTTGCCCTGCCTAACCATGAAAACATACTTTTCTGGGTTCAAGCAAACTTGATATTCTCTACATTTGTCAAAGATTTGCCTGAGTTCAGGTATATGTGTTTATCTAATGTTGGAATGATCAGAGAGATCATCAACGTAGACCTCTAAATTCTTCCTCAGGAACTCCTTAAACACATGGCACATCAATCTCTGAAAGGTAGCGGGTGCATTAGTGAGCCCAAATGGCATTACCTGAAAAGCAAATATGCCCCACTCTGTGGCAAAAGCCGTCTTATGCTGGTCTTCTGGAGCAATGGCTACCTGACTGTAGCCAGAAAATCCATCAAGGAAGTTGTACACTTCCTTGCCTGCTACTCTTTCTAAGAGATGTTCTGTAATAGGAAGCGGATAGTTATCTCGAATAGTGGCGACATTAACCTTTTTCAAGTTAATGCACACATGTAACTTTCCATTCTTCTTGGGCACCACTACGATGGGGGATACCCACTCAGTGTGCTCAATTTCATAAATGAATCCAACTTCCACTAGGCGATCTATCTCTTCTTTGATCTTGGCAGCATAATTATCATTATATGTGTATGGATTTTGCTTAGAGGGTTTGGCATCTGAGGTCATGGGGATAGTGTGTGAGCATATGTCAGGGTCTACTCCTTTCAAATCCTTATAGCTCCAAGCAAATACATCTCTGTATTCTCTTAGCAAGGCTATTAACTCTTGCTCTTCTTCTTCCGTCAGGTCATGTCCTATGTAAGTGCATCTCTCTTCTCCTTCTTCTATGGCTACCACTATTTTCTTGGTGGTTTCTTTGTTATCATAGGCCTCCCCTGATTGTGCCTCATGTTTGGGCATTCTTATCATGACTCTTCTGTCGTCTATCTCATACTTCTTAAAATTTTCAGGGACCTCAAAAAAAGATTCTTCTTCTTCTGGTGGGACTTCTCTCTTCTTCCTTTTCTTAACTTCGCTCTTAGTGGTCACTTGTGTGGTTAACCTCACTTCTTTTATAAGCTCCTCGTGTCTCTGAGGATGAGCTTCTACTTCATAGAAGTATTCTTCATCTGACGAAAATGGTGGGTCCATAATGATTGACTCTAGATCGGAGTCACTTGCATCCTCAAATGCATCAGGGCTAGGTTCGCATTCTTCTAGAATTGAGTCTCCCATGACTGGCTCTATTGAGAAGACTGAAATGTCATATCCATCCTCATCATAGTGGGGTGTCCATTGTTCTTCATTGATGGCTACATCCATTGTTGCTAAAATTTCTACCCAACCGTGAGGTTCAAACTCTTCGTCAGAAAATACTACAGGTGCATAGGCTGGGTCTTGGATTGATCTATGTGTTTCCTTCGCACCTACCTCTCTGGCTTTTTCTCTCTTCTCCTCTTCTACTACAACTTTACACATCCACAAGTGAATGTCTTCATGCATCCATGAGGATCTTGATCCTATGGAGTGCACTGACTTCGTGTCATCCTTGGCTCTATGGATGGGGTTCCATTGAATAGGTGGTATGTCTCTATGAGAGTAATCCTTAAGATTAACTTTGGTTGTAACACCTAGGTGTTGCAAATACAAAGAATTGGTTCCCTAATCCTGTACCACTTGCAACTGTCGCATGAATGGTCTTCCCAAAATCATCTCATAGGCATGATTCTTGCTAAAGTCACATATAGCGAAAGTATCCTCGAACTCAACTCCACATGTAGTGAGACTTATTCCTTCTAGCAAGCCTAAGGGTCTTTCTATGTGACCATCAACCATCTGCAATTTCATTCTCGTTGGCCTAAGTGCTGGCTTGCCCCAACGCTTTCATAGGGAAGTGGTAGCAATGGCAACTCCTACGCCTGAGTCCAAAATTGCCTTGGTTGTGTATCCTTGATGGATAATGGGAAGATAGGTGTTTCCTTCTTCTCCTTCACTCATGTCTCCTATCTTATCCAAGGGTATTTCTGGCACTGTTCTATGGGATCCTACCTGGGAGCGAGGTTTCACTACTTCTGGCACTTGATTGGCTACACGTTTCCACAGTTCCGGCCTAACCTTGAGTAACTCTTCTAAAGTGAGATTGCACTGCACTTTAGTATTCTTTACTACCTCTGTGTTCCTAGGTATGACTGAGTCTTCGTTTCGTACCATGACAGTGGCTGCTCTCATACAGGTAGACTTAGCTTCCCATGGGCCTGTGAAGTGGGGTAATTCATGTAAAGAATTAGACTCAAAATCTAATCTTTCCTCAGATTGGTTGCTCTCCTGCTCCTCATAAATGGAGGGAATATCTTGTGGGAATTGATCATGAGCATCATCCACAAGCTCAATGGGAGGAGGGACTTCCCTCTCTTTTGCCCATTTCGCTTCTTGAATCTCTCGTAGGAATTCTAGTGTGTACCTATTCATAGAAGAAGAGGTGTCTGGTTCAATGGAATTGGGCACATAAGTTTCCTGTGGGGGAATGCTTATTCTTTTACTTGCCTCATCTCTTCCTTGGTTTTTTTCTTCCTTGGAAGATCTTGCAATTATGCTCTCTAACTTTTCTAATAGTCCATCCAAGTGCAATTGTGTCTTAGCTGAGCAAGAGTAGTTGAAGAGGCGACTGGCTTCAAACATTGTCTGAGCCAATGCAACCATTTTCGCGCAAAGCTTGGTTCTTTCTATCTCTAAGTCAGCTCTAGGGTAGCACTTGTCATGACCATCACATTTGACCCTTCTTGGATTCTGGCCTGATATGCCTTAAGCATCATGTCTATGTCCTCGGGAGTGGAGTCAGCTAATACTGATCCTACTCCAGGGGGTGGTGGAATGGTATGAGGTGGGTTGAAAGGTGGTGGATTAGATGGTGATAGGGATGAATGTGGTGGTGGTATGTGAGAGTTTGTTTGAGAGGTGAGTTCAATAATTTTGGCTTTCGTTTCTCTTATGCTTTCTTCTAAGTCGCTCATCTTTTTAGACCATTGTCTTTTCATTCTCTCTCAGCTATCCTTCCAGGCTCTCGATCGTTTCTTGGCTATGCTCTCAGTTTCACTAACCTCTGCACTCTTTTCTTGGCCTAAACCTTGGTTCTGCTGCAAAGCCTGAGCTCTAGTGACCACATGTACTGGTGCAGTGGAAGTTACACTTCCTGCAGCGTCTGCTACTAACCCAATCACATTAATTGGAGTGATTTTTGGCATATTATTGGGATTCTTTGGGCAATCTCGTAAAAGATGCTCCTTTCCGCAATCTTGACAAAAGCCCTGTATTGTTACTGACTGGGGTTGTGTAGGTGCAGGCATTGGGCAATCATGAATGAGGTGATCTCCTTGACATCTATAGCATGGTCCTCTAGGGAATGGGGGTCTTACCTGCCTAGATTGAGGTCTAGTGTTGGGATTTGTGTACATGATGTTTGCATACTCTGGATCCCAACTAGGTTCACTCGGTTCTTCACTATAGTAGGATTCACCATGTTCAGGAGATTGCATGTAGTAAGCATGGGGGCTATCAATGTGTGTGGAATCAAAGCTATGGTCACTGGGGTCACTTTCTGAAAGCAATGGTGTCACTGGCACTATGGCTCTATTCAAGTTCTCTTCTGCAGCTGCATACTTTACTGGGATCACATTGGCTGGAGCAGGAGGTTGTTGTGCTAGCACTGGCTGAGGTCTCTGCTAGGCTTGATATTGTGGCTGGTAGGTTTGTTGAGGCCTAGCATACTGTTGTGGTGGGTACTGGTTCTGGTATCTGCCCTATTGTGGATATGGTTGAGGGTAGGTTTGCCTAACCGCTTGCTTATTGTATGGGCAATCTTGTGTTGTGTGATTAGTGTATCTCTGTTCTATGGTGCAGTATTGGCTATTGGCATTCACTTGGGGTTGAGCCATGATGGGACATACGTTCGCCATATGGTCACCTCCACAAGTATAGCACCGTTTAACTAGGGCAAATCTTGGGATTTTTTTGCTAGAGACACCTAGTTTTTGAGCTACTTTCTCAGCAAGTTCCTCAATAGATGTGGATTGCGTGGAAGAGAGGCTAGAAGAACTATCTGAATCTTTGTAGATTTTTGAAAGCTCTAATTCCTCCCCTAGGTTATCCTCAATGTCGATGCACATGCGTACAGACTCTTCTATGGTCCTCGGGTCCTTTAAGTACACGTATGATCTCAACTTTGTATTTAGCAGTCCATCTAGGAATAAAGCCACTTGTTTGGCTGGAGTGGGTAGCTTAGGAATCGGACATCTCTCTAGATATTGCCTAAACCTTCTTCCTGCAAGTCTGACCGTCTCTTGAGGGGTTTGCTTGAAGCTATGAATCAGTGAGGAAGTGTTATGCCTTATGCCACTCTTAGAGAATTCAATAATGAAAGCCTCTAGAAGTTGTTCTATGTTCCTAGAGTGCCTCTCATTTAGTGGTTGAAACCACGTAAGAGCGGTGTTCCTAAGGGTTAGACCAAAGGCATTGTACTGCGTGAATAGAGCCTCCACTTGTTCAGCTCTCAAGACTTGCCTAAATTCGGCCACATGATCATATGGGTCTCCAGTGCCATCGAAGTAGTTCTTCATGGACTTAACTAGCTGTGTAGGTCTCAAAGTCCTCGTGTGCTCTCTAGGCCTCGCCAAGGGAAAATCCTCAGCATTTCTTAAGTTCCTTGGAACTCTAGTTCTCTCTGTTTCTTCTCTATTCGTCTCTGTTCGCGTTTGCTCTCTTCCTATTGGGTTGGCAAAGCTCATTTCTGGCCTATCTCTACTTCTATCCCTTTGAGCACCATGAGCTTGGGATGTTCCAGCCCCTTGGTGGCCAAAAGAGACATTAGATCTTGGTTGGGGAAAAATAAATTCCCCTTTCCCAGTGTAGGCATGTCTACCATGTTCTGTGACCACAAAGATCCTCTCTGAAGTATTGTCTAGGTAGGTCACTTTGCTTGGGCTATCCGGATCTTTGAACTCATAAATTGTGATCGTTCCTATCTCACTAGGTTGTTCAGACTTATACCCCCAACAGGCTTCATCACTTTCTCAGTTCAAGAGTAGATCTATGCTCTTGTTGTCCTAGGGAATCCACTCTGGTGTGAGGATTCTAGTAAGAACAGATTTGCCTCGGGGGGTTTTAGGCTCTCCACCTAAGTTTCCTTGCTCTAGGTCACCTATGTCTATCTCTGGGATCACATTACCAAATTCATTTGTCCTATCTGGGTGGCTGGTGACTACGTATATAGTTCCTTCCTTGTCCAAGTATGCTCCATTTTCAAATTTGACGGCTGGATGTTCAATTCCAATGGGTTGGTCAGGGTTTTTAATCTGGACCACGGATCTTCCTAGGCCGTCCTCATAGATGCTAGCACCTAATCGGTTGGTCCTAAGGTATTCCAGCTGCATCTTGTAGGGGCCTTCTACCGTATGTAAATATGGCACACCTGAACTTCCTGTAGGTCTCTCCATACCGTGAGACATCTCAGACTCACTAGTTTCAGAGCTAGGGTAGTGCGAATAATGGCTCAACTACTGGGCCCAAGACCTAGTAGTATGATTGACACTAGCCTCTGACGACCTAAGACTCTGTCTATCTCTTCCTAGGTGTCGTCCTGATCTAAGGTTCATAAGCCCAATTGAATAATCCCAAATTTTCCAAGTACAATTTTCGTTGCTGAGTTCTTTTGTATTAGTCACTTGTTCTTTTTAATTTTCCTTAGGGTGTCACTTCTTGTCCAATCAATCTTCGTCGCAAGGAACACTTAAGTTTTATCGTACTTTGAGTGTGGTCGCTCGATTTAAATTCTTTTCCCTTAGGTTGTATCGCAATGTAATCTCCTGGTACTTGCACTTGAGTGATTAGAGTTCTTGGACTTGGTCGTGCTTAACGTATCCCTAATTGATCAAAACCTCTATCCGTACTTAGCCTAAGCTAGGGATTGACAGAGGGTGTTGAGAATTTCCAACCTTAGTTTCTCTCCTCGGTTGCCCTTGTGTGCCTAGGAAGCGTATTCCCAAGCTTGCACTTACTCTTGCTTCGAGTACCCTTCGATGCTCTCAAAGGACCTGAAAAAGTCCCAAAGTTAGCTCAAGAATTGAATTCCATTGATACAACAGACCATGTTTATTCATGCAATTCGGAGATCAAACTGTTCTTTGGCTTTATGGAAAACAATCCTAAAGACCCCTTAGTTTTTCTTCCCTTGGGTATGGTCAATTTAAAATACTATATATAATAATCATGATATTAATTTTACCATAATGAGTAGAAGTTTTGGTTGTACTCCCCACGAGCTTTCCAACAAAACAAAAATCACCGCAAACGGATTTCGTATGAGAAAGTTATGACTATTCAGGGTTCTAGGGTTAAAACAGGGTTCAAACAGGCTAACAAGCAAACATGACTTCTCCAAATACTTTGTGTAGTGGCCTTACAATGCTCTAACAAATTTATAATGTTGCCCAAATAATACCCCAAAATAGAACAACTATCTTTGCCCTAAAAAATGGCCAAATTTGCCCGTCAATCGCGATCAAGTGGTCTATCAATCGTGATTGATCGACATGTCGGTCGCGATTGACAGGTCCATCGTGGCTGTCAGTCGCGATTGATGGGTCAATCGCAATTGACACATGGCCCAAAAATTCAGTCGATCATGGTCAAAGGGTCGTTGACTCTGTCGGTCGCGATTGATGGGTCGATCACGATTGACACATGGCACGCGTAAATTTTGTCAGTCGTGGTCATTCGGTCGTTGACTCTGTCAGTCGCGATTGATGGGTCGATCGCGATTGACAGAGCCGTCGGCAAGTGTCCGTCGTCGTTTGTCGATTGCGATTGACAGAAAACAGAGGAGTTTTAAAATTTTAAACACATATTTAGGAAGCTCTAGGCATGCAGATCATGATTATGTACTTTGTTTAGCAAAAGGATCATTTTTTCTGTCGGTCGCGATTGACAGAGGTCAGCGCCTCGGGACGTGCACAGTCAGATTTTTTACCTACTGAAGCTGGTACAGCTGCTGGGGATGCTGATTCCTATAGAAAATCTCAAAAAACACAGAAAGCACAAGCACACAAATGCTCTCTCGCTCTCTCTCACAAGTGAAATGAGGGGAATGGCATGGGTATGGTAATATGACCAAAAGCTGAAATTTTCGCGATGATGGAGATGGAGGTGGGAGATGGTGATGAGAAAAACAAAAGAAAATAGATAAAAGTGAAGAAAATACCTATGACTCCAACGCCTCAACTCTACGTTTTACCATTACACGCTCATCCTCAAAGCTTGATCCCCGGCAACGGCACCAAAATTTGGTGTAGCTCAGTGATGAGTAGCACCTCCTTTAATGTCAATCCGGGAAGATGTGAGGATGGTATGAAGACCTCGAACAAGTGATGGCACAAGTGCATGAGTGAGAAGCACACTAACATGCATGTTGATATATTTAGGTAGTGATGTGTGTGAACACACTAGGACCACCGGGGCACTTTTTTCCCTCTTTAGGAGGTTTTTTTCCCCTGGCTTGTATATACGCCTATTGCCCTAATGGGCTACTTATCTTTGTACATTCTCTAGTAATACATTCACTATTGTGTGTTTGTGCTCCAAGCTTCTTCTTCTTCCTTGTGCTGTTCGCGTGCTTCCGCAGACATCTATCTCCAACAATTGGTATCAGAGCAGGTTGTCGCTTCATCTAGGGCGCCGTCGACACTCCTCTGTTTGCAGTCTCAGAATTGCACGAATTTTGGTGAGCATACTCTGCGTGTTTCCGAGATCAAAAGAGCTTCGCATTATGGTGCCGAAATCGCAATCTGAGCTCGTTTTGGCCTTCGAACGCACTATCGCAGTGCTTGCACAGGCTATTTCGTCTTTTTGTGCCAAAGGTATATAGCAGTTTCTGTTTGCCAGTTTAAGCGTCTCGAAGTCTGCTATAGGTCTAGCAGAACTCGTCTGGGCAGTTCTGTTCAACTTTTTGAGATACAATCAATTTTCTGCATCAAGGTATTTTAGTCACCGGCCATGGCTGAAGGTAGTGATGTATTCCGTATGTTGGCTGTTGAGGATAAGTTGGATGGTACCAACTACCCATTATGGGCTTATATGATGTGACATGTATTGGTTGCAAAAGGACTGGAACATTGTGCAGGGTGTTGAAAGACGTCATGTTACACCTGCAACTACAGGTACTGCAAATACAGGTGCTTGAGCTGATGAAGATGGTGTCGAAGATGATATTCCGCAGATTCCTGTTCGTGTTGTTGTTTCTGTTGCACCTACTGCAGAGCAAATTCATTGGGATGGCAGAGATGCCCAGGCACATGCATTGATAGCCTTGTCTGTCAAACGTGCCATTATTCCTCATATTCGCTCTTGCAGAACAGCTAGGGATGCTTGGGATACACTAACCACATTGTACCAAGCTAGAAATGAGGCTCGTGTTGCTTACCTCCTAAAACAGTTGGAGAGTGAGCACATGAATGAAGGTGATTCTATGGACAGTTTCCTAACAAAGATCAAAGATTTGAAGGAACAGTTGATTTCTGTTGATGAGGTTATACCAGATAGCTCACTTGTGCAGACCATTCTGAATGGTCTTCCTGATTCATATCAGATTTTTGCTTCTACTCTTCGGTTGATGATGAAAGGCAATCCGAATGCCTTATAATTTGAGGAGTTAGTCTCTGTTCTGTTGCAGGAAGATCAGTCCAGGCAAAACAGGTCCATTATGTGTGTTGTAGATCAAGCTTTCTTGGCTAGTCAGAAGGGCAAAGGAAAATGGAGCTCTTCTACTAGTAAGCAAAAATCTGCAAATGCTGCACATTCGAAGAACCAGGATAAAGATGAGAAGAAATCAGAAAAGAAAAAATTGTTTTGCAAGTACTGTAAAGGGAATGATCATATCATAAAGAACTGTCCAAAACTGGCTGCAAAAGAGGCAAAGAAGAAAGAGGCTGGAATGGTTGTTGCAAAGGCCTCTACACCAAAAACAGAGTCTGCAAATCTTGTGCAGGAAGAAGAATGGGCGTTTACTACTGTTTGCAGTTTTGACCCATCTTCTCATGAGCAGTGCATGTCTGCAGTGGACTCAGATGTTTGGTACTTTGATAGTGGGGCGACCAAACATATTACCTCGCAGCGCAGTTTCTTCTCTTCACTCGAGCCTGCCCCTACAGGGAATACTGTCACATGCGCCAACAACTCCTCTTATCCTGTTATGGGAGTTGGTAAGATCATTCTGACTAGTGATGATTGTAGTTCTTTCACCTTGTCAGATGCTTTATTTGTGCCAGGGATCAAGAAGAATCTGTTATCAGTTTCTGCATTAGCCAAGATTGGCTTGGTTGTGAAATTTGTTGATGACAGATGTACAGTTCATGATCTTTCAAATGGCGATGTTATTATTGCTTCTGGCATTTTATGTCGTGGGCTGTATAAGCTCATAGACTATGAAAGATCTGTGAATGATTCGGCATGTGCAGTTCATGATTCTCAGGCTATCTCAGATGCAAAGCTTTGGCATGCACGCTTTGGTCATCTGAATTTTGCTAGTTTGCTACGCCTGCAAAAATCTTATATGGTGTCTTCTTTGCCCAAGCTTGAGGCACCTGGAAAACATGTATGTGAAGGCTGTATTTTGGGCAAAATGCAGCGTTCCTCCTTTCCAAAAGATGGATCAGTTCGGGCTATGCAAAAATTGCAGCTTGTACATAGTGATGTCTATGGTCCTATGCAGACACCTTCTTTTGGAAACTATCTTTACTTCGTGACTTTCATTGATGATTTTTCCAGGCATGCATGGGTATATCCATTGAAGGCAAAGTCCGAAGTGTTTTTGTGCTTCAAACAGTTTTTGGTTTTGGCTGAAAATCTGTCAGCATGTAAAATGGGCGCCCTCCATTCTGATCGAGGGGGGGAATATATGTCTTCTGATTTTAATGCATTTCTGGCTGAACGTGGGATAAAACACCAGTGTAAGTGCCGTATACAACTCAACAAAATGGAGTTGCTGAACGAAAGAACAGTTCACTCATGGAGATGGCGAGGTGTATGGTCAAGAGTCAGGCTTTACCACATAGTTTCTGGCTTGAGGTTGTCATGTGTGCAGCATATGTACTTAATAGGTGTCCCACTAAAGCGCTACAGTCTATCACTCCATATGAGGCTGGGCATGATCGCAAGCCATCTGTTGCTCATCTGCGGGTTTTTGGTTGTTTGGCATATGCACTAGTGCCTGAACAACATCGCACAAAATTGGATGATAAGGCAGTAAAATGTATTTTTGTTGGGTACAGTTCTAAAAGTAAAGGCTATCTTCTGTATCATCCACAGACTAAACGCATTCTGGTTAGCCGTGATGTTGTCTTTGTGGAAGATGCTATTCAGCCATTGCTTTCATGTACTAAGGAGACATCTATTAGCTCTAAAGACATGTATGATACTTTGATGCCTCTTTTTACAGGTGGACAGTCTAGTGCTGGTCCTAATGAGGCAACTTCTCAGCCTTTGCAGGTTTCATATGATGATGCAGATCATTCCATTTCTGATGCAGATTTACATGATACACTTGTTGATGAGAGAGCTGACATTGAGCAGGCAAAAACTATGCCAAAATGGCTGGTGCAGACTTTGCGTGACAACAAATTAGATGCACCTTTGTCATATCGTACTCGTTCAGGCTCTCATAGTGCCTCCTTTGCATCAGATTGCTATGCTATGGCTGCGTCTAGCCTCTGTGATGAGAATGAGCCTGTTTCTTTTGATGAAGCACAGAATTCAGAAAATTGGATGGCTGCTATGCAATCTGAATATGATGCTATAATGAAGAATGGTACATGGTCTTTATGTGACTTGCCTCCTGGCAAGAAGGCCATTGGCACTAAGTGGGTATACAAGCTGAAGCGTAAACCTGATGGTACAGTTGACAGGTATAAGGCTAGGCTTGTTGCAAAGGGTTATGCGTAGGAAAGAGGCATTGATTTTGATGAGACCTTTGCACCTACATGCCGTATGACTACTGTTCGGAGCATTTGTGCACTTGCAGCCCATCATGGTTGGAATGTACATCAGTTGGACATTAAAACAACATTTCTGAATGGTGACTTGCATGAAGAAGTGTATGTTTTTCAGCCCCATGGCTTTGTGCAGAAAGGGCATGAAAACCAGGTGTGCAGGTTAAAGAAGGCGTTATATGGTTTAAAGCAAGCACCACGTGCTTGGTATGAGAAGATACATGCCTATCTGATTGCACATGGTTTTGAGAACAGTCCAACTGAAAGCACCTTATATGTTAAGCGTGCTAATGATGTGCTTCTGATCATTGTTGTCTATGTTGATGACATGCTGCTCACTGGTCCTATTGAGAAGCATATTGCTGATTTTAAGGCTGATTTGCATGCCTCATTTGAGATGTCTGATTTGGGGCATTTGCATCACTATTTGGGCATTCAATTTATGCAAGTTGATGGTGGAATGGCTTTCTGTCAAACGAAATATATTGACACATTATTGCAGCGTTTTGGCCTTGAAGACTGTAAGCCTATTGCCACTCCTATGGAGACAGGTTTACGATTGAGTCTTCATGATGCTGGAGATGCATTTGATGCTGTTCTCTATCAGCAGGTTGTTGGATGCTTGATTTACTTATGCATTACTCGGCCAGATATTCAGTTTGCTGTCTCACAGATGAGCAGGTTTATGCATTGCCCAGGAGTCACACATTGGAAGGCGGTTAAGCGCATCTTTCGCTACTTGAGTGGTACTCATCTACTTGGGTTGTTTTATCCCAAGGGGGGATCACTACCGCCAAATTTGCATGCTTTTTCTTACTCAGATTGGGTTGGTTGCTATGACACTCGGGTGTCCACCAGTGGTTTTTGCTTCATGCTTGGTAGCTCATGTATATCTTGGTTGAGCAAGAAGCAGCCTATTGTGGCCACTTCCAGTTGTGAGGTTGAGTATAGGGAAGCTTTCACAGCGACTGTTGAGTGTGTGTGGCTCAGACGCCTTATGGTTGATTTGGGTGTTGGCCAGTCTTCTGCCACCACCATCTTCACTGACAGTTAGAGCACATTGGCAGTTGCGAGGAACCCTGTGTTCCATGCTCGCACTAAGCACATTGATGTGCATTATCACTATGTCAAGGAGAGGTTCTCTGCTGGGGAGATCAACTTGGCATATGTGCCCACGCAGGAGAACATTGCAGACCTTTTCACGAAGGCTCTGCCTAGGGAGAAGTTTGAAGCTTTCCGCAAAGCTTTGGGCTTACTTCCTTTTGTGGAGTGATTTCCACATAGCTTGGCACTTCCTTATACATGAGTGCCAGCTCCTTGTTCACCGCATCACTCCCAGGGGGGATTTGTTGATATATTTAGGTAGTGATGTGTGTGAACACACTAGGACCGCCGGGGCACTTTTTTCCCTCTTTAGGAGGTTTTTTTCCCCCGGCTTGTATATACGCCTATTGCCCTAATGGGCTACTTATCTTTGTACATTCTCTAGTAATACATTCACTATTGTGTGTTTGTGCTCCAAGCTTCTTCTTCTTCCTTGTGCTGTTCGCGTGCTTCCACATACATCTATCTCCCACAATGCACACACATACACACACACGCGCACACACGGCAAGAACAAAGAGATAGACAATGGAATTCTTTTAGATTACTTCAAATGTGCTCATACAAGTTCAAATCTATTACAAGCTAACCTCAAAAATGAGCTCTCTAGCTCTATTTATAGTTTTAGACTAGCTTTTGGCCCTGTCCAGACCTAGTGTCCGGCCTAGTTAAAAATTAGGTTCTAGGGCCTATTTGGAGGCTCAAACGGAGTCTAAAAATCATGAAAATTGGTACGATGATACTTCTAATACTCCTCAAGCTCGAGAAATCCTTGGCTTGCACAAAATGGAGTTACAAAAAGATGAAATGGTAGTGATGAGAATCACTGTTATGAAGATGTTGCTTTGGAAAAATTTGAATGGCCTACTTGCCAGATCTTCGTTGACTACTTAGTCTGCTTTTACCTTCTCTCCGCTCTGGCTCCCTTCTTTGGCTTCCTTGTCTTGTGAGTCCTTCGGTGCCTTGACTGCTGCCAACACTCCCCCCATGCACTCTATTTTGACAGGTCCATAGGGAGCATGCATTTATAGGATTTTCCATTATGTCAAAAATAGCGGTTACAATGAGGGCAGCTTTGAAAAGCAAGCATGAAAGTAGAAAGTTTCTCTCTTTTATGGAGAGAGTTTGCTTTTATTAACATAAATCACGATCTACAACAATCCTTATCCTAACCACTATTTTTACTACTTTTTCTAGAAAGAACCCTCTATGTGCATCTTTATTTACAAATTGTATATAAAATATAAGTCCTATTATCTGTATCTAGCCACATCCGAACTATCCACACCCTTTCACGCCCTCATGAACCTTCATATAATATATCAAACACCAAAAAACATTAATAAATTAATAAATCTCATTCCAATAATTCCTTATTCAACACATTCAATAATTGATAACATTCTCATGTGTTGAAAACTCAACTAACCTCAGCTGATAAAAAAAATAAAATAAACATGGACGGCCAGTCACATGTTCCATCACTGAACAACATAGGCATGTGCCATGTGAAAACACATGCATGGAAATGTTTGTGGAGGACAAATTATTGAGATTATTTATGGGTTGCTAACATAGTCTCTAATTAAGTCACTAGAAGAATGTACATTACTGACTATTCGAAATGTATTTTTGTTCAGTCGTTCATGGTCTAGAATATTATGCTCTAAATATTCTGATTTATTTTGGGAAACGTAATTAAATTATGGTCCTATGTACTATATTCTATGTGTAAATGCATCACATGTAAAGAACTATAGGATTAAAGAAAGGCAAAAATGGAAATTTGATAATCAAAGAAAATTAGGCTTGTGAAAAGGTTGTTGTTGACATGGTTACTGCAAATAGATCATTTTGATAAGCGATTCGTACTCTTTCTTTGCATCATGACCAGAAGAAATAGCTTGATGAAGCACTATGGGTTGGAGTGAATGAAGCTTAGCTTGGATCTCCTTCTCCAAACCATCATCATACTTCTTGTTCATGGTAACTTCAAAAACATCTTCAAGCAGGCAGAAAATACTAGGTATTTCCAGAAATGGTTTGTATAGGTTGTAAAAGTATCACCCTCCTTCCATGTAAACACGACCCACAAACGTCGAGCATATAGGTGGAACTGTACGGGAAGAAAAGACTCCTTAACCTTTTCTTGAAAATCCTTCCATGTGGTCAGACGATCTGCACTATGACATAGGACATTCCACCAAAGTTGAGCCTTCCCTACTAAATAGTTAGAAGAAAATTTTACTTTATCACTTTCAAAATATGATTCATTAGAATGAAATCATCAAATTGTGATAACGGTGAGAGAACTAGTGGATCATCCTTGCTGCCATCAAACCATAGAAATTGATAATTTTAACACCAATCTTGGAATGCATGCCATCAGCTTGAGCAAAGACAATAGCTTTTACCATCCTTGCAAGATAATCCTCATCATCATCTTGTGAAGTACTTCATCACGTTGTTGGATCTCATTTTGTCCACCTCAAAGTTTATGCCACAAAAGTTCCAGCTATTGCTTGAGCAATACCTCAGGTAGAGGTGACTCACCAAAATCCTCCATGGTATTTGTAGGGTCCATGGGTGTGTAGACAAAGAAACCCCCTTATTGGATATGTGAAAATAATTTTGAGATTGCTTGAATTATAATGGAAAAGGGAAGGGTGATTCTTGGGAATTGAAAAAGTAAGAGAGATGCAACTTTTGTTAAATATAAGTAAAAAGGTGTAGAGTGACAACACAAGGGAATATTGTAGTGGTAAAACACTTCACTTGTGAAAGTGATGTTGTGGGTTGAAATTCTCCCTTCTTGGTGAATAAATGACTCCTTATTGCCACTCCTTAACTAAAAGGTGTTTGGACATAGCCAATAGTTGCCAACGGTCACCAAGGGAGCCATGGGTGCTAGGGAAGCCAAAGATGCCAAAGTTCTATGTGAAGTTAATGTAGGTGTAAACGTAGGAGTAAATGTAGCTTTAGGTTTAGGAATAAATGTAGGTGTAAATGTAGAAGTAAAAGTAGGAGTAAATGTAGATTCAGGTTTAGGAACAAGAACAAAAAATAGAAACCAAAAACCAAAAACAAAACTGAAACTAAAAAAGAAACTGAAACTAAGATAGAGATAGAGATCGGAATGAGAATCAAAATCCAAAAATGAAAATGAACACTGAAGCAAAGATATAATGCCAAAAAGCCCCAATACATGTCAACCATGGCTAGCACAGGTTGAATCCCTACCCCTATCTCAAGAGGCAAGAGCCCAAACTAGCTAAACTAACTCACGTTGATGTCAGACATTAAGTTGATAAGATCAATCACACCACATTAAATGGTTAACTAAATATTGTTGAAATTTAAGTAAGATTAGTTATGGTGTATCCAAGCACCTTAGTCCTTGTTCTCATAATTTGGTACCATAGATTGTAACATTTAAAGAGCATTAAAGAGGACAGAGAGGTGAAACACAAAAGTATAGAGATGCAATTTTGTGGATTGAATGAAGAAACCATTGGTATGCGATGGTGGGAAGTGAATCCCCTTGAGTAATTTTTCTTGATGGCCAAAAGAAAAAGGGACTCATAATATACATCGAGAAGATAATGTCTCGAAACATGCATACTTTTCAATTATCCTCTCAAAGGGAAGAATAATTCTTCCAGCAACATAGTAAAGATCTCTTAATAAATTGCATGTATATAGAGTTAGAAATCAATTTCTAGGACTTTGAAGATAAACTCCAAAGATTGAAGCTAAGCTTCATCCAAAATTATGACCTAAATTCAAGAAATACAAAGATGATGTAAAGTCCAACCTAGAAGAAAGATCATCTTTGAAACCTAAAAATTTACTTGATAATTCAAGTTAATGAGAAGAATAAGAAAGAGCTAGTTACAATGGACATCTTAAAACATATCAGAGCATAAAGGGGGAGAACTCTTGAAGGATCAAGAAGATCTCTAAGGTTTGACATCCAAATAAAGATCCATAAGGATTAAGTATTGAGAAATAGCTGGAACAATCCACTCCTATGAATACTTGTGACCTAAAAAATAATAGGATCTTTTACATTAGGAGTTCCCATTTTGGGAGATAGTTATAAAGACCTTAATTTTTTCTAGAAGAACAAGTATAATAGATTTCAACCAATTAGAGTCTTCAATAGCTAGATCGATCCCTATGGTTTTTAGTCTCTTAAAGTAGACTCTGAAAACTACGTAAAATTTTGAAAGAACATTGAAACCACTTTAAGTAAGCCATACAAATTCTCTTTGAACAAACCACATATATAATCACCTAGAACATTTTATTGGTTGCTTAGGGATTATAAAACAAATTCACCTTATTGGAGGTGAATGGCAAGTAAGAAATCCACCCATTTCACTAGCGAAGAGGTACAAAGTATGTTTATATCTAAGAGAAAGTGATTTGTGCATGGATAATGACAAGATTAATCTTCCCTAGTTTAGAACAAGATAGAGTTTGAATTGACGTATGAATATAATAAGGAAGTCTTAAGAATATCCATTTATTTTGTGAGATTCATACACAAATGTTGCATAGAAATGAAACAAGATAGTAGTTTAGTTGGCTCCACCTGATTCACATGTTGGAGCTATGGAGGACCAAATCGCACGTAGCTTGACTTGATTTAGTTTTTCATATGCAAAACAAGTTGAAGCTTTGAGTGATAGAGGTAGGAATTGGACCACACATGGGTTCTTTTTGCATCTAAGGCGATTCGAACTCATGGCCTCCCCATTAGGAGTCTAGTAGGCCAACCATTTGCCCCAAAAGACATGGTTGAGGATTACTTTCTAATACTCCCTCTCAAGGTGTGGTTCAACCATCTCCTACCTATCACTTTCTCACATTCTTACCCCCTTGGTCAATCATTTCCCTCAATGATTGACTTGTGAACTCCTTAGGGCCCTTGAATTCATGTCCTCACCCTTGCAGAGTTCCTTGAAGCTCGTGTTTGCAACCTTGGTATCTTGAAACTCTCGTTCTCAACCTTAGTATCTTGAACCTCGTTCTTACCCATGCTTGGTATCTCGCACCCTCAATCAAGCGCTACCAAAGAAAAAATCATTTTGAGAGCTTTCCAACTATACCTTACACATCTCAATCTGACCTACGAATTAGGAGATACACTCCCATATTTTTTGAGAAAATTTCTAAAAACTCTGTTCACATGTTTCAATCCATCTTGCCCGAGCATGTTTCCTATGATGCCAATGTTACATCTAAGGGGATTTGAACTCGTAACCTCTCGGTTAGGAATCCGATGGGTTAACCATTTTCCCCAAAATCCATGGTTGAGGATTACTTCCTAATTGTCCCTCTTAGAACTTGCTTCAACCATCTCCTACCTGCCACTTTATGACAGTTCTCCACTTTTGAGATTCAGTGGGGATAGGATCCCCCTTCTGAATAAAGACACAAATTATAGAGTTGAAGACCATGATCAATGAAATTGATCATGGGGCACAAGGGAGTACCCCAAGGTATATATTTCCACTCATTTTTTTAGGATGGAAATGCTTTTAAGGGGGGTGTTGTATAACTACATGGTCTAAGGGGTAGTCCTTGAGGCTTGATTGGAAGGTCCTCCTAGGCACTTGATTTGTACATGAGATCAGCTTGGAGGGTCTTCTTTTAGAAGGCATGTGATTTCCTAAGTTTGGAAACCATGTGATCACCTTGGGAACCCATGTAATGGAAGGTCCACATGTCCCCTTGAGGGTGAGTTACCCCCTTAGCCTTGGAGCTGTATATCGGAGGGGTTGATTGGGTGGACACGTGTATCTCTCTCTCTCTCTCTATATATATATATATATATATATATATATTCTCGATTTTCTAGTTAGCCTTCTTAGGTTCTTAGTTGATTTCCTTGTGGAAGTTAAGTCCTTCCACAACAATATATTTATTACAAAAGGAAGAAACGGTGTGCATAGTTGATAGGATAATGTTTTTGGAGGCTAAAACGAGCTCAAATCAAAATTTTGATGCTCATCAATTTTCGTGCAATTTTAAGACTATGACTTGAAGGGTGCCGATGATGCCCTACAAAAAGCGATGATCTAGTTTCTTACCAATTGTTGGAGTTGGAGGACTGCAAAAGCATGCAAACAAAATAAGAAAGAAGAGGGAGCTTGGATAAAAATACATAATTTGTATCACAATACAAAATGTACGAGATAAGGTAAGTATCTCGATAGATTTATAGGTGTATATAGAAGCTCGATCAAAAAAAAAAAAAAAAAAAAAAACTCCCAAAGAGGGATAAATGCTCGATAGTCCTAAGTATGTTCACATACATCGGTATCAAAATATAGCAACAAAATTATATTAAAAAAAAAATTATGTAATCACTTTTCATTCATGGGATTCTCATAACTTTTCCATCCTTGAAAAGACTCTTCATAGTGTGTTAGGAAGGGATTGTCATGTGAGATATTCAATGCGGTCACATATAGCTATGAGGATTTGAAACTTTCGATGCATATGCAAGATTCTTGAATCATTTCTTGAATCATTTGCTCCCATGAATCTTGGAGTTTGTCTTTGTGTTGTGTTGATACTTGATGTGCAAATGTACAAATGCTGAACATGTAGACATTCATGCATGAGTGTGTAGATAGCACAAAATATGTCAAATCAAGAAAAATTATTCATAAATTATTCATAAATTTGTGAATAATTAACCCTTCTTAGATAAAGTCTTTCACAAAAAGTATTTATAAAAATATACCTGAATGACTATGAAATGCTCACACCTTCATGATCCTTGAATTGCTAATAAAAAACTCTACCAAGCATAATGCAACCATTGCGACATGTTTACATATGTAACAAGTTACTATTATGCAGCAAATGTAGCTAATAGAATTCAATTATAAACGCCACTAGTAGATAACATAGACAATTACGATCACCAATATGAATTAAATCATTTACAACAAATCTTTTACAACAAACCTAGTGCTGGCCCGGTTCGCTGGCCTGGTGGTTGGGCCTCTCGCCTCTTGAGGTGGGGGCGAGGTTTCAACCCCTGGCAGCAACATGTAGGGACATATGAATCTCAGAAATTGTTGTATGTGGCTATTGGCCACCGTTTGACCATTCCCGCGGTAGCTGTGACTGCAGTTCAACCCAGTCTTGTAAACCCCTGCTCTTGTGGGATAAGGGGGGTCCCATGGGTACTATGCCCTTCCTTGTACAATTTCAATTTCAAAGTTAAAGTCCGGGGGAGTAGGCCTTGGCCGAACCTCCATCTATAAAAAAAAAAAATAAAAAAAAAAAAAATAAATAAAAACAAACAAACCTTGTGCCACATGGTACCAAGTCCTAAAAGATCTATTCAAGAATCGTAAAACACCATTGTTGGTGCCTTGCCATCGAGTTGTAGAGAGCTACTTGAAAAATATACATTGGTGTGTTTTTAAATAGCTTATATCTTGCTTGAATGGCCTTGAAAGATATATCTTTGAATGTTGAGGACATGATTAAGGTATCATAACATGAAACTTAAGACTAATCACAAGTTCTATTGAAATTAATCTCAAATTCTCTTTTCAAAGATAACTTCCTACATTTGTGAATGGATGGTATATGACAATTCCATTTCTCTACGTTGTAGACTATCAATATAGAGACCATGCAGCTTGTTTGCTCAATTTCCACAACACACACATCCACCCATGTCTCTCATAGAGGGGCGAGGGACACCCCATCGTATAATACAGAACACAGAGATGGTGATGGAGCTGAATACATCCTTCCTCGGTGGGATTGATATGCATCTTCTGTCCACCATCCACCATTTATTTTTTGATGTTGCGTACCAAAAAGAAAATCTGTGGTCAAATGGGACGAAGCGGATCCTTGCCACAAATTTGAGAGGAGAATATTCAATGGCCCTACGGGAGCATGAGAGAGCTCTACACGTAAGAGATTCCGGTGTCCTGGGACGTCGGGACGTTCAGTTGGTGGTTTCATCGCCATGTCTGTCCTGAAAATAAAAGCGTCAGAATGTTGCGGTGAACTGGACTATAGCAGCCGTGCTCTCAATTCTCTGCAGAGGTGCTCAATTTTGGGCTTCAATGCCGATACTTGCAAGCTCTTTATGCATGCACAGAGCTTAGTGGCCGGGGGCCTTTTGTCGTACTAGTTCACTGAATTGTTCTAGAATCAGATCTCTATTGAGAAGGGAATTGTAATTTTAACGTCTTCTGCAATAAAAGCTCTTCCTCTATGAATATTCAGTGCAGTTGGTATATCTCATACTGAACTCCGATATCATTTTCGGAAATCCTTAATACGTTTATTAAAGACTGAGTCGACATTGGCATTCCCGCAGGCTAAAGTTTTCCATTCATTAGATCTGCTAAAGTTTTTTTATAGAGCATCTGCTTCTATGGCTGCCATCAAATCAGGAACTTGTGCTCATGTGAAACATATTGAATCTATACCGACAGCTGACAAAGCCCTTTCGAGGCTCGCTTGTCCACGGCTCAGTTTTAGCGATTGTGGATCTTCTTTTCATAAATCCACAAGGATCATCCAAAGGGGCTGCACAATTACGAAAGCACATATTGACGATACAGATAGATTCCATGAGTTCGATCTAAATGCTGGGCAGTCTTTTCGCTCAGCATTATGCAGAGTCACTGCTTCTGCAGCAGCAGCAGCGTTGTGTTTTCATGGTTTCATTGGTTCTCCTGCTGTAGCACAGTCGCTCACTATTGTGTTCCCTGCCTCGAAGATACATGAGGTATCAGTTTTGCAAGTTATCCCTCCATCAGTTTCTTTTCTTTTGAACCTGTTATTTCTCGGACCTTTCAGTTGCGTCGATATTTTTCAGGTTAAGGTTTCTAACATTAATGAAAGGAACTTCTCACTAACCCTTAGTATTGGCCAGCTTTTAAAACCATGCCCGTAGGTATTTGAAGATTGCTTAAAGTAGTTTCTCAGGCCTTCGATTTGCAGGAAGGTTCTGTGGGTCTTGTGCTTTCATTACACGATTGTGGAATGATAAGTCCAAAGTTGCTCATTCATGTCAGCTGGTCTACCAAGTTTGCGTGAAACAATTAATCGTTTGGAAAAGAAAGAAAAAATGTAACGAAGCTGAATGTTCGTGTTTTAATGTAGTCCCTTTAATCTTTTCTTCAAGAACAATTCAACTTTCGCTTTGGCTTATTGATGAATTTTGCACTTGCTTTAACAAGGTTCCCTTAGCCAATCTGTTTCTTTCGACTCACTACAGGTAACTGAAGCACAGAGAACGCTTGTTGAAACATGGGGTCTAGTCCGAGAGACCTACGTGGACCCTACTTTCAACCATCAAGGTATGGATAGCTGCATCTTTAATCTAATGGGTGCTATCACTGATTCATATTGATTACCCTTGGCCCCTGGAAATATATAGAATCTCTCTACAATTTTTAACGATCATCGAACAAGGTCTGACTCTGGGTTAACGATAGACCACCTGAAGCTTGAACTAGAACATTCTTTTGCCCTCTCTTGAATTTAAAGGCACATGCTTTTTATTTGCGGGTTACAGTGGTAGTAACTTTCCCTGAATGAAAAGGCATATCATTATCAATCTCAGAATGATTCAAGGTTCTCATGCTCTTGTACCAATAACATGATTAATGCGAAGGAGAAGATGGACAGTGAGATAATTAATGATGTTTCTTGAAGTCAGAAAATTCGAGATTCTGTAATGATATTGTATGTGTGTCCTTTACGCTTGGGCAAGTGAACAAACCTCAAAGTTTTCAAGGATGAGTATCTGAATGTGCAAAAGATCATTTTTCAATTGTTCAGCTGTTTTTTACTTCAGAGGGGCTTTGAATAAAAATTTCCTGCTTGAATTATGAATTGGAATTACAAATTATACTTTAGTGTTAATCGGGGGCTTCAGACAGAGTCTATTTTTCTTTGTTGGGTGAGCATTGCAGATTGGGATTCAAAGCTTGAGGAGACTATGAAACAAATACTTCCAGTGAAGACAGCTGATGCTGCTTATGGAAAAATTCAGAACATGCTTGCAACTCTTGGTGATCCTTTCACTCGACTAGTTAGTCCCAAGGTGGCTTGGCTCTTCTGATCCCACATGTATCCTATCTCGTATTTACGGAATATATAGCAAAATAGAAAGTTTCCTGTGTATATTCGCAATACAAGCCTTATAAATTCAGACTAATGTCATTCTTATGATCAGAAATTTTTCCAATATGCCTATGGTGCATCACACTATTCATTTACCAATGATTTTGTTTAGGAAATAGTTTCATGATCTTTTGTGAGAATAATAATGGATGCATATTTACGTATCACTTAAATCGTTTTTCTTTGCAGGAATATCAAAGTTTCAAGATAACTAATGATGGTGTATTACAAGGTGTTGGTCTGCTTATCGCATCTGATCGGGAAACTGGTAAACTGGTATGATTTCTTATTTATCAATTTTCTGTTTTCTCTCTGTGGTGTCTGAAACATGTTCAATGTGAATGAATGCTCTACTAGGTTGTGATATCCTCCCTTGAAGGAGGTCCAGCAGACAGGGCTGGAATTCATTCTGGAGATGAGTTGGTGCAGATTGATGGTGCTTTCTTAATCTAAATCCGGTTTTTCCAATTGGACCTGCTGAATTTTGTTAAGAGCATAGTTCATTAGTGTGTGTTTTCACTTATAGACTTCCTGTATATATATATTTTTGGATCCTTTTTTGGGTTTTCCCTTGTTTACTTTTGAGAGTCAGACCTTGGGAGAAAAGGGTAAAGAACAGGTGACAAACTTTTCCTTGAGAGTGAGATTTTAGGAGATCAGGCTTCTAACATGAATTACCTCTTACTTATCAAGTGACACCTCTTCCGTTTTGGAGAACTTTTCTCTCAGTTTTGACTCAAAGTGTGAAGAAAATTCGAAAGATTTGTCCTAGAAAACAAGGTCTCTTCCTTACAAATAGGAATAGCTGAATCCTTGTTTTTCGTTTTGACAGATGAAGTTCTAATAGGCATGGATGGTGACAAAGCAGCCTCAAAATTGAGAGGTCCTGCTGGAACACCTGTTAAGCTGAAGATTAGGAGTGAGGTAAGTCCACAGTATCGGTTTTATATTGGTGGAATCACATATGTTATTTTCCTAGTTTGTGTTCCTTGCAGGGTGCAACAATAGAGCAAGGGGAGGCTGATATGAGAGAGGTATTTTTTTCTTTTCAATCGTAAATAAAAGAAATTTCCAGTAGTAAATATAACCTGTGTTTTGTTACTTTATCGCAAATATCAGAGATTAATGTGGGAAAATACTATTACTATTCCACTTTTCATGTTTCTTCATAATATTCTCCTTTGTTAATTTGGAATCTTTTTATATACCAATCATGTGTATGGTGTACGAATGGACGGGTGTACATATGTGTGGATGTATGTATGTATGTACGGTCTGTGTATGTGTGTGTGTGTGTGTGTGTGTATGTATGCATGCACGTACGTACATATGTATGTAATGTAGCTATAAAGTCTTTGTTCCTCTGCAAGTTTGTGAAGAATTTCCCAAGAGTCTCTGATGATTTTTTGCATGTGGATGGTAAAATGTTGTCATTATATACTTGCAGAGTAGGGTAATACTTTGATATTTCCAATGAGCTTTCGAACAATATCTCAAAAGAATGGCATGTGGATTATCGCATTATTTGTCATTAGGGGTTTACAAACAGGGTTTCATGGAAGATTGCATTGTCCCCTTTGAAAATGGAGCATGTTCTGAGCCATGTAAGTCCTGAATTATAGAGATATCCCATGTACAAGAGTCAAAGAGCCTCACTGTAATAGATGCAGTCCAAGTGAGACCTTGCTCTTAGATAGAAGAAGGAATGAAAGGTAAAGCCATGTGTAAATAAATATTATATGCTGAGAGATCCTCATAACCTCCGTATGATAAACAAACGAGCCAGACTACTTTTTCTGCTCCAAAGATACGAGAAGCAATAGTGGAGGAATTTTGAGAAAATTTCACCATATTCCAGATCCCCATGATCTACACATGATCACATTGTATTTGTTAAAGTTGAAAAAGCAAATTGTTCCATAGTTGAATACCGCCCGTGTAAAAGTTATGGCCAAGCGTAACTCTCCATGGAGATGGAAGGAATGAATCATGAATCTACTTGAACAATCATTACATACAATGGCTAGATGCAAAGAGAAAAGAATAATACACATAACTAGAGTAGGATGATGAAAAAATACCACCATATGCGATCTAGAGATCTATGATCGACTCAACGATGTTCTTGTGTGATGTATTTTGTGTCCTTGCACGCAACAAATATCTACAATTTTTTTTTGTTAACCAAGTCCACAACACCTAATCCTTTCACATTCCAAGTAATAAACTTCACAAGGTAGGATGGTCCATTAAAGGAGCTTCTTCATCCATAGATGTTGGGAACTCCTTAGAGTTAATGCCATCTACATCAAAGTGCCTATCAAGTAGGTTTGCGTAATCCTAAGCTTGCAGTTCCATAAAGGTCAAGGAAAATTTGATCACATGTGTAACCTAAGTAAATCCATCTTCATCTACTTGACGTCTTGTTTGAATGGGATTACTTGAAGAATTTGAGGAAGATGAAAAAACAAGTTTGGAAGATACAGACATAGGAGGGGTGGAGGATGGTTTAACACGTAAAGCATCATGGTACAAAGGAGGTGTTGGAGAAGGATGCAAGAGTACTCTACCTTTTTTAGGAATCATAGATTCAAAAGATTTTTGCATACTCACAAACTGTTTCGGAGTAGTAGAAGCATGTAATTGGCGAGGGAGATTGAATACTTGTTCCCAAGGTACTTGAAATGAGTTACTAGGATATGTCAGCACCACATGAGTCTCTTCATCATGGAAAGTAGGGCATGATCTTGAGAAATGTCTAGGTCTACCACACAAAGAACATGTACCAATGAGATTAACCCATTTGAGGTGGACTAAAATCTCTACTCACTTTCTCAACAACTATTGTCACTGAGGTTGAGAAAGGCTTCTTAACATTGTGAGTAACAAAATCTCCATCTTTGTGTGTGTGTTGGGGGGGGGGGGTAAGATGTTGGTACATAAAATAATTTGGCAAGAACTCGACTAGCCTGAGCTTGCTCTTCCCATAAATAACAAGGAAGATCAAGTAAATATACCCAAACAAAGCATGCCTCAAGAAATTCTTCATGAATGTATCCGACTGATTTCCACAAAAAAGTAGAGGAAAATCCTCCAAACAACGCAATTGCAAAGTGACCAGATAATAAGTCCTTGTGGGTCTAAGTTTTGAGATAACCATTAAGTCCTCGACTCAAGAAATGCACCTTTCCAGTAGCATCATGATGGAAGCACTCATCCTATTGGTAGGCAATATTCGCCATCAATCTAATTTACTAGTTATGTAAAAAACCACTTCCATTTGATGATAGACAAGAACCTTGTCCTCAATCTTTTCAAGCTTGATAGAAGTCTTAACCTCAAAAGAGACGTTTGTTTTGTGATTAAGCTCATTTTTCCAAATATCTCTCATGGTGGATGCAAATTGCTCACAATGTTGAAATAAAAAACCATGGGATTGACCCTAAGGAAGAAGGGTTTAATCAAAGTGAAAAAAAATATGAAAAGACATGATACACCAAAATCTACGTCGAAAACAAGTAGAAAGAGATTTATTAACTGTAAGCAAGATACAATAATGGCATGGTGCACTCCCACAATTGGAGCTTAAATGGCTATTTGGATGAACTCTAGATGAATGGTTCACAAATGCTATTGTTGCTAGACTATGCTCAAGTGTAGGCTGTGCTCTTCACTCATGCATCTAAATTTTAACCCGGGTGACATGACCAAATGTATCCCGACTGACATTTGGATTGCCAGAGGCCTTACTATCAGCTCTTGGAGGTGGACCACCCCACATTGTGAGGTTCCAATCAGCTACCTGTCACTCTCCTCCCAACCTTAAATAGCCCTTGCCCTTATGCACATCTAGAGTCTTCTATAAGGTCCAAACACTCCTCATATGGCCACTTTGAGGAGATGGAGTAACCTCAATCAATCTATAGACTCATGCTAGGGTCTTGGCTCCCCAGACTTATGGTCCTTGACCCATCTAATGTCCTCGATCAATGGAGGTAGACCAATGGTAGACCATGGTGGTCTAAATAAATCTAACACTCCCCCCTTCCACTATTAAGAACAATGAAATTAATCTGATGCATAATACGAGATAGTGGATTTGTAATGGTATTGCTCTTGCCTTGTCTATACAAAATCTACATGTGAAATTCTTGTATTAACTCTGCCCATTCCTTGGTCTCCCTTGTAGATTAGGATGTGAATAGAAGTACTTTAGAGTACCATGATATGTGTAAACTTTAAAAAATTCTTCATTCAAATAATGTCTCCCAATCTTCAAAGCATGAACTATAGCATAAAGCTCCTATTCATTGATGGGCCAACTTCTTTGAGATTGAGAAAGTTTCTTACTTTCAAAAGAAACTTGTCTTCCATCCCAAATTAAAACTGCACCAACTGCGTTTCAATTAGCATCAGTCTCTATCACAAAAGGTTTCTATGGATCTATTACTAAGAAGACCAAAAGACTCGAAGGACTTGAAATTGCTTGTTTTAATGCATCAAAAGCTTCTTGCTGTGCATTGTTCCATACAAACCTTTGATTATTTTGTAATAAATCTTTCATTAGTCAGCTATGCGTGAATAGCGGACAATGAGTTTTTGATAAAAGTCCGACCACCTTAAGAATGATCATAACTGACACTCATTTAGAGGAATCAAAAACTAAGGATCACATAGACATTCCTTAGATCCATCCTAATTCCATTTGCAGAAATGATATGTCTGAAGTACTCAAACCTCATATATCTCTAAGTTAACAATGTTCCATACAAACCTTTGATTATTTTGTAATAAATCTTTAATTAGTCAGCTATGCGTGATAGCTGGCAATGAATTTTTGATAAAAGCCTGAGTATCCTAAGAATGATTGTAACTGACACTCATTCAAAGGAATCAGCAAACTGAGGATTACACAAACTTTCCTTGGATCCATCCTAATTCCATTTGCAAAAATGATATGTCTTAAGTACTCAAACCTCATATATCTATAAGTTGATGACCAATATATTTTCATTAAACATATTGAAAACTATGCGCAAATCAAATTCGTGCTCTTTTAAGGTTATACTATAAATCAACATATGATCCACAAAATCCACAACAAAAATGATCAATAAAAAGACGGAAAATATCATTCATGAGCAAGTAACTGGAGCATTTATTAAATCAAAAGACATTACAAGTTACTCATAACGAGCAAATCTAGTAATTTTAAGATGTACATGATCATCTTGAACTCTTATGTCATGATAAACACTTTTTAAATTTATCTTAACATATTCAGTAGCACCACCTAGTGTATCCAAAATATCATCGATAGGAGGCATCAGATATCCATGTTTTGTTGTTACTTTATTCAAAGCCTTCTAGTGTATACACATTTTAAAAGATCCATCCTTTTTACAAACTAAGACCACAAAAGGTGAATAGCTAGATTGGATTAAGCTTTTCTCGAGATACTTCTCAACTGTATGACATACATCTATCTCCTCTTGTAGAGTTGTTGTGAAATTCACTAGAAGTTGTCATTATTGAGTAAGTAAATCCATGCTTCTACCATCTTTTTATTCGGTCACTCTCTCTCCTCTAATTTTTTGCTCACTTGCAATTGCCTTTGTGGTTGGGATAGATAGTCTCCTTGGTGGAAGCGGAAATATATTCACATTTCACAAGCAACTACTTATCCAATATCGTCCTTTCCTTTGGAGAGTGGTTATTGGTGTTCTATGCATTCAGATGCTCATGCAATGACACTACCCCTATGCTAAGGTTTTCCTATCCTCTTGTGGAGATCAGAATGAGACTATGTACCATGTCTTCTAGGATTGCCAACATATTAATGGATAGTGGGCTGACATTCTCCAGCATTTCCCTTCATGTGCTTGTTGTCATATTCCTTTTGCCATGTAGAGGCATTATAATGTGGACTTCATAGGGATCTATTATCTTCTTTGGGTTTGGATCTTGTGGTTTATCCAGCAACGTAGGAATGTTAAAAGCTTTGAGGAAAGACTTCTATTCTCTTGCATTAACCCACCATCCCACCTCCACTACTTGGGGATTGCTGAAGCCACGTGTATCACTATCCCCACTGGTACCATGTATCCTGGGTCGTTTGTACATAACTAAGAAAAGTGACACATTCTCCAAAAAAATGTGTTTGTATTTTTATTTATTCATTTACTTTTATAAGGCACATGTTTGTATGTAGTTTTGGGTATGTAACTTTTTCATTTTGAATCTTTTATCTACTATCTTACTCTTGCTTCATTTTTCCTCTTTGCTTCCCCCCCCCCCCCCCCCCCAAAAAAAAAAAAAGAGTTGTAAGATAAGTTTTGTATTTCTTCATGGTTCTTTGACCATCTGTGGCGAAGCTTTGTTTTTCTGAAGGATTTATATCCTGGGGTCTCATCTTCATGTGGGATTGCCATATGTATGCTAACAGGTTCTTCTTTATCAATAAAGATCTGATTCTCTGATTGTTTTGTTCCATCAGGTGAAGATTATTCGAGAGAACATCACCATCACACCCGTTTTTGCTGCTGTTCTCCCACATACTGCACCTGATGGACATCTGGCAAAATTAGGGTACCTGAGATTAAGTTCTTTCTCGCAGGTGAACATGTTATTGTAAGAGTTTTCTATGTCAAACAATTCATTATATATATGCATTTCTTTCATTAGTTTGACATGAATATAACCTTCTTGCACACAAGAATGCTGTGGCTGACATGGAGAAAGCTATTTCTGGACTTGAAAATGAAGGTGCTGAGTCGTATATTTTGGATCTGCGAAATAACCCTGTAAGTCAAGGAATTCAAAATAAGGCTGCTCCGCTTGGGTAGTTGTGTAAGTAGTGATTTGAAAAATTGACAGTGAGGACGTTGAACTTTTCATGCATGCACTGCCACTGTAATAACGAAAAAGTAAGAATGGGCGAAATGTGGAGTGAGAGGATCCGTTTATTCTGATTTTGTAAATAGCCTTCTTCACAGCTACCCTACCACCTCTACTTCTAGTTAGAAAATTTTAAGCTATATAAAGTTTATAGTTATAGACTATTAGTACTATTATTGTTGTTGTTGTTATTATTGTTATTATCATTGCTTTTAGTTTTGGGGATGGGGAAGCTACTCTTGAAGTATGAGGTTCTCCTTGGAGCAAGAGACTCTGTAACACATTATGTGTAGTCCATGCCACACACAATAATCACTTAGAGGAACTCACCAGAAAGAGTGCTTGCACGAGTTAGAGTACTCATCATAGTTAGTGTGTTAAGCTCTTATTAATAGAATTACAACCGATCAACGATGATAATACTGTTTGTAGCTTTGGGGATGGGGAAACTACAATTGAAGAGTGGGGTTCTCCATGGAGCAAGAAACTCTGTAACACATTCTTGTGTAGTCCATGCCTCACATAATATTCACTTACAGCAACTCACCAAAAATTTCAAATTTATGTAGGTGAAGAAAACTAACAAAATTCAGATGATCAAAACGTTGGAAAAGTTTTGGAGCTGAAATAACAAGAGGTTCATGAATGACACATGCGGAACCATCAGCAGATTTTGCATAATCTATGAGCTTATATAACCCAAGACATGACATGTCAGAAGCAATGATATTATCACAGTTCGAGAGATCATGAACTGTACACTCATCATCAACAAATTTAACAACAAAGCCAATTTTGGCTAGTGCTGAAAGTGACAACAAATTCTTCTTGATCCATGGCACATATAAGGCATTTGACATGTCAGAGTACTACCATCAGCAATAGTAAGATCGATCTTTCCAACTCCCATGAAAGGATAAGAGGAGTTTGCACATGTGATAGTAGTCCCTCTAGGAGAAGACTCGAGTAAAGTGAAGAAACTATGTTACGAGATAATATGTCTCGTTGCACTACTATCGAAATACCAAACATCAGAGTCTACTGCAGACATACATTGTTCATGAGAAGATGGATCATAGCTTCAATGAGTGATAAACACCCATTCTCCATTTGAACAAAGTTATTAGACACTTTTAAGTGTAGAGGCCTCTTTCTTCTTTGTCTCTTTTGCAGCCAATTTAGGACAACTCTTATGACATGATCATTTATTTTGATCCCTTGTCCCCAATTTTGCCTAGGAATTCGAGTCGAAAGCCACTCTACTCGTGTAGGCAACATGCACACATATGAGAGATATCGATGATCTTTCTATTTTGCCATGGTCATCTAATAAAGCACTCTCTCTCTCTCTCTCTATGCAACCACACAATGGTCTATTGCATGAGTTCCACATGGCCTCGTGCTCATAATTTAGCAAAGAGGTGATTCCCATCCTTAGTCATATAACATTTCCTTCTCCTTAAAAATCATGTTTATCCTCAAAATGATGTTGGAAGGCATAAATGAGAAAGAGATAACACTCGGTGACCACTCCCACTGAACCCCATGGATCTAATGTACATGATCATCTCTCCGTAATCTTTGCCCATATCCTTCCCCTTAAGAAGACTCTTGTGAAGTCTTCATAAAGGTCGGAGATTGTCTCTGAAGGGTCCTAACCCTTTCCCATGTAACACTATCTTTTGGACTATCTTTCCACTTTTACTAGGCACTCTTTATATAGGTAAGTTCTCTTCCATGTTTCTCAAGTATGTAGTATGCTTTTTAGGCTCATCTAGAACAAATTGAACAGAAATAGGCTCTACTACTTCACTATCTAGAATGAGGTTGTCAGATTCACTCACTCTCTTCTTAAGTTGGCTAACATGAAATACTAGATGGATTTGATTACTCTCTAGAAGCTGGAACTCGTAAGCCATCTAACCTATTCTCTCAAGTATTGGGAATGGTCCACAATACCTAGGAGATAGTTTTGGACAAGGTCCCATTTTAATGGTTTCAAACCTAGAGGGAACTCTAAGATAGACTTGCTCTCCTACCTCAAAGTTGATTTCTCTCCTTTGAGGATTAGCATAGGCTCTAACCCTATCTATAGTCCTCCTAATGCTATCTTTAGCAAGTTTGAGCATATCATTCATCTCTTTCAAGAAGTCCTTTGCAGCTTGGACTTTCTCATGCTTCAACCCTAATCCATAAGGAGTTCTTGACTGAAACCCATACATAAACATGAATGGACTATGCCTAGTAGAAAAGTGCTCGATACTATTATATGCAAACTCTACTATAGGTAAGTACTCTTTTCAACTAGTTTGCTTTTCATTCACATATGCTCGAAGCATATCTTCTAGGATTTGGTTAATCCTTTCTTTTTGCCCATCCGACTGTGGACGCTCGGCTATACTCATGCTAAGTTTAGTTCCCACCCTCTTGAAAACTGCACTCCAAAAGTGGCTAGTAAACTTCCTATCCTGATCAAAAACAATGTCTAAAGGAAGGCCATATAACTGGTATAGGTTCTCAACAAATAACCTAGCCAACTCAGGTGTCTTCACCGTACTACATGTTGGAATAAACCTAGCCATTTTGGTTAACCTATCCACAATTACCGAGACTGAGTCATGCCCTCTTTGTATCTTATGTAATCCTACTATAAAATCCATGGAGAGACTCTCCCACTTCCCATTCGGAATATCCAACAGGTGGACTAGTCCTCTAATCCTCAATCTCTAAGCTTTATTGACCTTGCATTTAGTGTACTTAAGCACATACTCTAGGACTTCCTTAAGCCCATGTATCCAAATCTCCCTTCTTCATGGCTTCTCGAATCTCGATATATGTAGGATCAAGCCTACATTTCTCCTCTAATGGACTCAACTAGTTCACTAGTGATATGAGTAATACTCGGTCAATTGAGCATAGGCATGTGGCTAAGTGAATTAGCAATCACATTAAACTTTCCCTTCCTATTAGCTAAGCTCATAGTCAAACTCTTGAAGGGTTTGTTTGATTAGAGAGCGACTTATAATTAGAGAGCCACTTAATACTCTCTTGATCAAACACTATCGTGACTTTGGCACCATATAAATAATGATGCCACTTCTTCAAAGCATAGACAACTGCATAGAACTCCTTCTCATATATGGAGTAATTCTTCTGAGAAGGTTCTCATTTTTTGTTTTCAAAAGCCACTGGTCGATCATCTTGAACTAAAACTACTCCTATAGCAAAATTACTCATGTTAGTCTCAACCACAAATGGTCGATTGGCATTCGCTATCTATAATAGTGGAGCTATAGCTATTGGTACTTTTAATTTCTCCATACTTTGCTTCTATTCATCTCCCCAACCAATGATAGGAAGCCGCCCTCCCGATGATCCCTTGACCCTCCTTTTGCTAGGGAATTCATGACAAAAAGCACTCTACTCGCGTAGCCAGCCTACACACATATGAGAGATATCGATGATCCTTCCGCCCCACCATGTGGTCAAGCACTCTCTCTCTCTCTCTATCTCTCTCCATGCAACCACACAAGTGGTCTATTGCATGAGTGCCACATGGCCTCGTGCTCCTAATTTAGCTAAGAGGTGATTTCCACCCTTAGTCATATAACATCCATGCCATTCCAATTAAGCTGCTCACTAGTAGGTGCAATAGGAACTGTAGTAGGACTGAAAATTGAAGATCATCGTCTCCGGCATCACCTTCTATCGCAGTGTTTGCAAGCGTAAGAGGATGTATTTCAGCACCTTGCACAATACTCTGAAAGCCTTTTAATACCAATACATGATGCATCATGCATGCTCACAATGAGTAGTTAGAACCATCCAACTTATCCTAAACAGCCAACATAGAAAATGCATAATTGCTTTCAGCCATGGAAAGTTATTATACCCTGACGCAAAAAGTTGTCCATTTTTCAAAAATATTGAACAAAAATATTGAACAAAAATATTCTAATGAGATGCATTAGGCTTGTCGCAACTTTGAAGTGACCAACATACGAAATGCATAATTGCTTTGAGCCATGGAAAGTTATTATACCCTGATGCAAAAAGTTGTCTGTTTTTCAAAAAAGTTGACCAGAAATGTCCAAATGAGCTCCATTAGACTTGTAGTAGACTCTTGTAGTAGACTGAGGTGCTTGTATTAGCGAACCAAAAATTGTATATATGTTTGGCACAAAAGGACGAAGCTCGCCCCCACAATCGCTGTGATAGTGTGTTCGGAGGCCAAAAGAGTTTCAAATCATAATTTTGATACCACGAAACAAAGTCGTTTTGGATTGCTAATGACCTCGAGTATGCTCACCAATTTTTAGACGATTTTGAGACTGTGATTGGAAGGGTGTTGACGATGCCATCAAGAAATGGTCTGCCTGCTTTGTTTCCAATTGTTCGGGTTTGAGGACGACAGAAGCACGCAAACAGCAAAAGGAAGAAGAATAAGCTTGGAGCACAACACTGAGTGTATTACTAAGTGGATCTACAAAGATCTGTAGCTCGTCAGGTTTATAGGTATTCATACAAAGTCAGGGGTAAAAAACCTCCTTAAAGAGGGAAAAAAGTGCCTCTGAAGTGTGTTCACACATCACTACCAAAATATATCAACAAAGATCATGCTGTTATTTATGCTGAGTATATATCTCTGATTAAATAGCTGTTACTTAAACTTATTTTTACGTATTAAAATATGCACAATAACAATATTTCAGTATAAGTTCATGAGGAGAAAGGCTTGCTGATTCATGTTGGCTGCAGGGTGGATTGGTAAAAGCTGGGCTAGATGTTGCTCAACTGTGGCTTGATGGTACTGAAGTCCTGGTCAATACAGTTGATAGAGATGGCAATACTTTCCCTATAAGTGTGACAGATAGCCATGCTTTGACCCATGATCCTTTGGCTATCTTGGTAATTTTACGCTCTCCACCCCCCCTGGAACTTAGTATGATATGGAACACTTGTCCTCTTAGTCATCTTCTAATACTGAATCCCTTGTAATGCAGGTAAATGGTGGCAGTGCTAGTGCCAGTGAAATCTTAGCAGGAGCATTGCATGACAATGGACGTGCTGTCCTTATTGGCTCTAAGACATATGGGAAAGGGAAGATACAGGTAGATTTATGCTTTTTTGCACTATTTGCATGTTTCAGTAAACTAATGCACTGACATGGTTGATACTTGAGTTGACACTATTTATTTTTCTCAAATATTTTACGGTATAAAGCATGAAGCTAATTTTCCTTATCCAGTATCAAACGACTCATCCTGTTTGCATACATATTCTAACATGAAGCATGCACATTGGACACCATAGAAATATTTGTACATGCCAAGGATTGGTCTTTTATTGCTAAGGTCTTCATATCAGGTGAGGTGAGAGTCTAATGTGAAGTTTCAAATGACTAATGTAAGCTGCTATTTTTTTGATCAAGGATCTGAAGTAACTTGAATTTGTCTTAGTAGGCTGTGAAGCAAAGATTTCCTGTCTGTCTAAATCTGAGTCAACTGGGCAATTGTCAATTATTTGTTAAGTTGTAACTGATGGATTTTTATTCACGCAGAGTGTCACTGAATTTGGTGATGGATCTGCACTCTTTGTGACTGTAGCAAAGTATCTATCTCCAGCTTTCCATGAGATTGATCAAGTAGGCATCGCTCCGGATGTTCAGTGCTCCCCTGGGGATGTTGATGGTTCTGCAAGAGGTCCATTTTCTGGTGCAGCAGGCATAGAGCAGGATTCTTGTGTGGTTACAGCTGAACATCAGTTGGGAATTTTCTAAAAACTTTCTTCATCTAATGCAAGCACAGAGCAGCTCAGATAGAGAGAGAGACTCAGCTGAACATTAGCTGGATTGTAAATATTTTGTTTTGCATTGTTAAGGCTTTGTTGTTTAAAGCTTTGTAAAAAGGACAGAAATACCTCAATAGAGCTGAATAGCTTGCTATGAACAGTAGTTGATTTGACTTTGTAAAGCCTGGCTATACCATAACAAATCTACAAATCACTTGTAAATATAGGTAGATGGTGCTGCATCTGAAATCATACAATGTGTATGAATAGGAGAAAATTGTAACTTGTCTGGTTCATTCCAAGGGTGAAAGTGAGGTATACCCTTCTAGTGTTCTGGAAAGTTATTAGAGCCTGTAAACATTTCCTTGGATGATTCTCTTGTAAATCACTGGAATGTATGAATTCTTTCTCAACATGTGCTAGATTGCAAGAAAGGTCTCTCTATAACACAAACTTGGGCTCATCTTCTTCCTGTCCAGTCGCCATTGGGGTTGGTACTTCGGGGTTCCATGAGTGAAGTCTTAGTTTTTGGTGCTTTTCTTATTCATTTGCTTAAGAAATATTTTTAAACATGACACATTGAAGTTGTAATCTAACCTGCCATTTTCTGTTGCTGATTGATTTTTCGTAGCCTTGTCTAGGACAATGTCACCAGATACTTCCAGAAAATGCCTGCCAGTACGAGGCTATTAATCAGTATTCTGGAGCAAATGTTCTTAGAGTTCTGCTCTTTTATGTAACTGAAACATCTACTATTTTTACCGAATCTAAGAAGTGTTGTCTGACATGAGCCACCATGAAGGAAGACCAGGAGCCTTGCAACCAAATATGCAGGGTTTCCTTTCATTAAATGTATACTCAGAATATTGCAATAAGCTGTACTCGAGTTTTCATGCATGCCTTCAGCTTGTTGCATTTGCCATTCAAGGAATCTAAAAACTGCCTCACATGTGTTCTGAAATGCTTACCTACCCAAGACTTTGTTGGGATAGTTGTTGCAAGCATGAATCTTCACTCTCAACACATTGTTGGAAGGCATGGAGTTTGTCAAAGGGTCAATCAAGGACGTCCCATTCCTAAAGATTGACTTAGATAAGGCTTATGTCAAATTGGAAAGGGATTTCATTTTGTAATCCTTGAAGGATTTTTTTTGAAACAAATTTAGAGATGGCATCGATCCTCTGGGATAACACCTTGAGAATCAACATTAAATGGCAGGAGGTTTTTTTCCTCGGCTTTTATATACGCCTATAACCTAATGGATCATTTATCTTTGTACATTCAGTTGGTAATACATTCAGCATTGTGTGTTGCGCTCCAAGCTTCTTCTTCTTCCTTGTGCCGTTCGCATGCTTCTGTAGACCTCAAACTCCACCAATTGGTATCAGAGCAGGTCGCCGCTTCATCTATGGTGTCACCGACACCCCTCGGGTCACATTCTTAGAATGAAACGAAAATTGGTGAGCATACTCGGGGCAATTAGGAGTTCAAAACTGCTTCGCTCTTCATCCCTTTGTGCCAAACATATAGATAGGTTTTGGTTCATAAGTACAAGCACCTCGAAGTCTGCTACAGGTTTAGCACAGCTTGAGAAGTAGTTCTGCTCAACTTTTTGAGGTACAATCTTTTCTTCATCAAGGTATTTTAATCAATGGCCATGGCTGAAAGCAATGACGTATTCCGTATGTTGACTGTTGAGGACAAGTTGGATGGTACGAATTACCCATTATGGGCATATATGATGCGTCATGTATCAGTCGCAAAAGGATTGTGGAATATTGTGCATGGTTTTGAAAAACGACCTACTAAACCCGCAAATATAGCTATTGAAGATTATGCGGATGATGTTGAAGATGATGATCTTCAGATTCCTCTTCGTGCTTCGGTTCCTGTTGCACCTACTATAGAGCAACTTCCTTGGGATGGTAGTGATGCTTAAGCACATGCAATGATAGCTTTGTCTATCCAACATGCTATTATCCTTTATATCCGTTTCTTACAAAATAGCAAAGGATGCTTGACTACACTTACCACTTTATATGAGGCAAGAAATGAGGCTCATGTTGCTTATCTTCGAAAATAGATGGAAAGTGAGCATATGAATGAAGGAAATTCTATGGACAATTTTTTGACAAAGATCAAAGATTTGAATGAGCAGTTGATTTTTGCAGATGAAGTCTTTTCAAATAGTTCACTTGTGGAGACTGTTCTTAATGGTCTTCTTGATTCATATCACAGTTTTTCTTGTGCTCTTCGGTTTATGATGAAAGGCAATCGAAATGCCTTAACATATGAGGAGTTAGCCTCTATTGTATTTCAAGAGGATTAGTCTAGGCACAATAGGTCTATCATGCTTGTTGGAGATCAAGCCTTCTTAGCTAATCAAAAGGGCAAAGGTAAATGGAGCTCATCTATTAGTAAGCAAAAATCTGTTAATTCTTTAGAGTCAAAAAGGGAAGACAAAGACAAAAAGAAAACAGAAAAGAAGAAATAGTTCTAGAAATACAAAAAAGGAAACGATCATTTCATAAAGAGCTGTCCAAAATTGGTTGCAAAAGAGTCAGAGGCTAGAATGGTTGTTGTAGAGGCCTCTACACTTAAAACAGAGTATGTTAATCTTGTGCAAAATGAAGAATAGATGTTTACTACTCTTTGAAGCTATGACCCATCTTCTCATGAACATTGTATGTCTGCAATAGACTTAGATGTTTAGTACTTTGACAGTGGGGCAACCAAACATATTACCTCGTAGTGGAGTTTCTTCAATTCTCTTAAGCCTTCCTCTATAGGGAATACTATCACATGCACTAACAACTTCTCTTATCCTGTAATGGGAGTTGGTAAGATCATTCTGATTATTGGTGATGGTAGTTCTTTCACATTGTCAAATGCTTTGTTTGTGCAATGGATAAAGAAAAATCTAAGAAGTGTAAGCCATATGGAGCAATTGACACTTATAAGGCTAAGCTTGTTGCAAAAGGTTATGCTCAAGAAAGAGGCATTGATTTTGATGAGACCTTTGCACCCATGTGGCGAATGACCACTGTTCGTAACATCTGTGTACTTGAAGCTCATCATGGCTAGAATGTACATCACTTGGACATTAAAATTGCATTTTTGATGGAGACTTACATGAAGAAGAATATGCATTTCAGCACCGTGGTTTTGTGTAGAAAGGGCATGAAAACAAAGTATACAGGTTGAAAAAGGCATTCTATGGTTTGAAGTAAGTACCACATGTTTGATATGAAAAGATACATGCCTACTTGATTGCACATGATTTTGAGAACAATCCAATTGAGAGCATCTTATATGTTAAGCATGCAAATGATGTGCTTCTAATCATTGTTGTCTATGTTGATGACATGCTTCTCACTAGTCCTAATGAAAAGCATATTGCTGGTTTTAAGGCTGATCTGCATGCCTCTTTTGAGATGTCAGATTTGAGGCATTTGCATCATTATTTGGGCATTCAGTTTATGCAAGTTGATGGTGGAATAGCTAAGTGTCAAATAAAATATATTGTCATATTATTACATCCTTTTGGCCTTGAAAACAACAAACCTATTTCCACCCCTATGGAGACATGTTTATGATTGAGTCTTCATGATGTTGGAGATGTATTTGATGTTGTCCTCTATCAACAAGCTGTTGGATGCTTGATTTCCTTATGCATAACTCGACCTGATTGGAGCTTCCAAGATGGGAAGGACACTGATGTCAATGGGTTGGGAACTGGGTCGCGCTTCAACCATGGCTTACTAATACGAGTGATTCTTTTTACCGATATGTTAGAATAAGAAGAACATATTAGTATTGTCTAAGAAACCTGTTGAGTCCTTATTCCCTGTACAATACCAACATGTCTCCCTTGGCCATTCTGTTTGGAGTTAGTGACTGTGAGAGTGATGAGTGCGTACTGCAGTGAGAATGTGAGTTAGTGTGAAGCCTAGATGCATACTCGGGTAATTCATTAGCTTGATATGCTCATAATATTGTACATGTATATTACAAGGCCAGTTCAAGTGGTAAGTTACAATGCTTAACTTTCTAGAACTAGGTTTAGACATGGTTATTGATGATGAATTAACTGTGCTATGGGACTTTTTAGGTACCCATTCCCACGTTGTTCTAGGAAAAACTATAAGTGATGAATCGGTTACAAGAGTGTTTGATGTATGTTTTCAAGGGGTTTGGATGGACTATGACTAACTAGAACCTAATGTGAGGAGATGGTTGGATACACTCTAAAGATGAGGTGGTGCTTCACAAATCCGGCTCTACATCTGCCAATGAAGTTTCAGAGTACTTAATAGACATCTTTAGCTTCCCAAATATGTGTTTGGACCCACTATGTACCTTGCAGCATCATCCTCAAATAGTTATAGCAAAACAGATAACTTTCAGATTTGAAGATCTCTTAAAAACTTGCTATTTATGGACTATGTTTCTCTCAGAAAAATACTCAGTGCTCACTCATTGATTACAATTGATTGGAGAGCTTTTAGACATAGTTAAATTAAGACCTTATCTCAATATTAGAAGTTAGTGAAGTCTCAACATTAGAAGTTATTTCACTAATTTAGGATGAATATATGATGAGAAATGATATTAAGAAGTTGGGGGTGTAATCTCGACTTTTTAGGAAGATGATAGTGAGCCGACAAAGGTTGCTTGCAGAGAACTTATCTGTCATTCTAATGAACCAAATGATGTGGAAACTGACATCTAACAAGTAGCATGATCAAGCTTCCTAATCCAAGTTGAATCATATAAAAATTGGGAGTACACACAGAGAAATCAATTGAACAATATCACTAAAATGATGACTTTGCAACAAACAAGAATACACAAAAAATGACTTGCTCTAAATGAATCAAATGTAAGTAATTATGAAAGTATGATACAAGGGAGATGATATAGGCTTATTCATACATATGTGAGCTTATTGCCACAATCTTGAAGCTCAATGACTCCTTCTTCTCTGCTCTTTTTCCGCGACTAAAAGTGATGTAGTTTTATAGTCATAGAGTGAGTTTGAATTTTGAATCTACCTCCTAAAAATGTTCCTACCTTTTCGGTAGTCATTGATTTGATTCTAAACACTTAGGTAGTTGTGATATACAACTCATAATGCTACGAGATTCCTTCAATCAATCTATTTTATTTTTATCTCAAGAGTAAAACTTCAATCCTTTTACAAGAGGTGTTCTTATGTGCTCTATGAGTAATCAATCAACCATATGAGATAAACCTTTAATATTTGGTCAAGCATCAAGGCTTGCCAAACATACCTACAACTCCTCCTCTAGCCTAAGATGCTTGAGTCTTCAATTCTTAGGTATTTTCTATAATCCAATCATGGATTTAAACTTGTTAAGCTTGCTTCCATCCAATGATTTGGTCATCATGTCTGCACATTGCATATGTGTAGATACATAGGACAATTGTATCTCCTTGCTGGCAATCTTCTCCCTGACAAAATGATAATGGACTTCGATATGCTTAGTCCTAGCATGAAAGATAGGATTAGAAGCTAAATGAAGGGAGCTCATGTTATCTCCAAATATAAATGGAGTGCCAAAATCCAACCCTAAATTTGTGTATAGGGTCTTGATCCAGATTGCTTCTTGTGTTGCATTTTCCAACCCTCTATATTCAGCTTCAGTTGAGGAAAGAGCTACAGTAGGTTCCTTCTTTGAAGATCAAGAAATAAGCTTTGTACTTGCAAAAGATAGATATCCAGATGTACTTCTCCTATCATCTTTTGAACCTGTCCAATCTACATTAGTAAATAGTGTCACATTTAAATCAAATGTGTAAGGATAATATAGACCTTCATTAAGTTTTCCCTTCAAATACTTCAATATCCTTTTGGCTGCATCCATGTGAGGTTTCCTAGGAGTGTGCATGAATTGGCTAAGCACACTTACTCCATTGCAAATGTCCACCTAGTGAGGGTAGCATAGTTCAAGCTTCCAACTAGACTTTGGTAGCTTGTAATGTCTTCAATTAGTTTTGCTTCATGCGCACTTAACTTGTGATTGACTTCCATGGGAGTACTTGCAACCTTAGTGTCTTGCATTTTGAACTTTGCAAGCATGTCCTTTATGTAAGGAACATTCCTTGATCTGTGTAGACCACTTCCAATACAAGAAAATAAGTGAGCAATCCAAGATCACTTATCTTGAATTCTCCTTTCATCTGGGCTTTAATCTTCGCGATTCCATCAGCATCATCACCTAAAAGAATGATGTCATCTACATACACAAACAAGCATATAACTTTATATTTACTTTTCTTAATGAAAAGTGAAGAATCAGCCTTACTTAGTTTGAATCCTTTGTCCTGCAAGAATGTAACAAGTCTATGGTTCCAAGCTCTAGGAGCTTGCTTTAGTCCACAGAGAGCTTTCTTGACTTTGCATACATACTCAGGGTATGATTCATCTACAAATCCAAGAGGTCATGCCATATGCACTTCCTCTGAAATCCAACCATTCAAGCATGCATTTTTGACATCCATCTGATGGATGTTCCAATTCCTTGAAGCAGCTATACTCATGAGAGCTCTGATTGTTGGCATCTTTTCCACAGGAGACAAAGTCTCCTCATAGTCTATGCCTTGGTTTTGAGCAAACCCTTTAGCCACAAGCCTTGATTTATACTTGTTTATTGAACCATCTGAATTCCTTTTTACCTTATAGATCCACTAGATCCAATGATCTTCATGGATGGCTTCTTGGGAACTAGGTCCCATGTCTGATTCTCTTGGAGGGCTTCTGTCTCTTCCTCCATTGCTTCTCTCCACTCTGGTTTCTTGTTGGCTTCTTCAAATGTTGATGGATCCTCTGAGTTGATATCTTGAACAATATAGATTGAATGCTTAGTGAGTAGAGAAGTGTCAAATCCATACCTTTCTGGCTTCTTCTTTTCCCTGGTTGATCTTTGCAAGATTACGACCACCACATGCTAGAGAGATGACTCTCCTCCCAACCTTATGCCTGTATATATAGCTCTCTCCATGGGACTGCTTGCTTGGGCAGGTGGATACTAACCATCCATGTGTCAGCCATGTAATTGCATGTGTGCCAAGTGTCCCAGTTAACTCAAGTTAAGTCAAGTGGATGCTTCTAGAAGGCTCTAGATCTCTTTGGGCAAAATACTCTCCCCATGTGCCCCATGGGGATTGAACCCAAGAACTCCTCCTTCACATCCTTGAGACTTATCCACTAAGCTAAGTGGATCACTTCTTCACAAGAACACAAGACCTCCTAGTAATTCTAAACTAGAGATCTTTGGTCATACACACAGATGACCAAATGGTGTCTGATTTTAGATCTATTTGAACTGACCGGACCCTTAGATGATAGAATTACTTTATTAGATTCTTCCCTCCCTTGGAAAAAAATATTTTCGTCCTAAAAAATAGAGCTATATAAGTACTGTAGGCAATCCCCGAGCCTCATGTTCTAAAACTTGAAGAACATGGTCATGTTCTAGAATTGGAAGAACATGTCTCATCTCTGTGGTGGTGTCTCTGCCCAAATGATTCAAAACACTATCTCGTTTTGCACTTTGATGAACTAGTCATAGTACAAAGTAGTGAAAGAATAATAAGGGTGGATCTAAAAACATCCCTAGCCAATTCATAGTTTCTTGATGTGCGATCTAGGAAAAAACATGTGAACTGGGTGGATTCAAATTACTAGTCCATTTCTGGGCATGGATGGTGCATGGACTTAGTAACGAAAACGAGATTCGTATCCCTTACAAGACTTTGAGAACTCTTGATTCATATAAATTTGATTTGGAAAACTTGAAGTTTGGTTGTCCCAAACATCTAACTTGGATGTTTGTTCAATGGTTTACTCCTATCCAATAGTTACTTGATTTTTTCACCCACCTGGTGGACTCCTTTGTCCTAATGGGCTTGAAAATCCTATGTAAACTATAGAAGAAAGTTTTCCATTTACTTTGAGTCAACCGTACTATAACTTGACTAATTCAAATTCAAAATGAAAATTGTCCAACTTAGGACACTTTTCTCAAAGTCTTGAGTTAGAAGTTCTTAGGAGCTGTTAATCTGATGAGCAATTCCTAAATTCCCTATTCTAGAGTATACTGGACTCTAGAAAATCATTTATGCTATAACTTGAAGCAGGCTCAAATGAATAAGTCAATCTTGAACTTATCATCTTTCAATATTTGAAAAGGTCCTAGGATGTTTAATTTAGCTACCTAGTTCTATCCAGCTAATCCTTGAATTTTATGAAAAGAATCAGATACTATATCTGAGTCAAATCCAAAAGATTCAGAAAGCAGAAAGAAAGAACTAAAACTCTATTCAACCAATTCAAACTTTCAAGATATGTAAACTTGTTATGGGTCAAAGTCTAGATGACTCAGAACTTTAACTTCTCAAAGATGTGTTTCAACAAGGTATTAAAGCATTTTTTCTATCTTTAAGAGAAATAAGCTTGATTCTCAAAAAGATTCAAAGAAAATAAAAAACATCATCCAACCACAAGATACTAGTGTGGTAACCAACATCAGTGTGTCGACCCACTGAGGTTCTGTTGATGAGTTTGGTATTCAAATAATGCTTCACTTAAGATTAAGTTCAGGTCATATTCAGTCTTTTCGACTCCTTACTGGGAATGCAATTCTTGTGCATTTATTTGAGTCAAAAGAGTGAATTTACCAAGGTATACTAGGAACTTGGTGCTTGAATTAGTCAATCAAATCCTTGGTTGAAAAGAGCAACTCAAAATCAAAGTCCAACTTTTTTCAAAAATTTATGAAATATTTCCGAATTAACAACACTTTATCTTGAAGTGCTTCAAGAAGATCTTGGAAGTTACTTACTTCGCATCTTCTTATGTACTTGATCTTGATACCAATGAAAGATTATGACCACCACGTGCTAGAGAGATGACTCTCCTCCCAACCTTATGCCTGTATATATAGCTCTCTCTAGGGGACAACCTGCTTGGGTAGGTGGATACTAACCATCCATGTGTTAGCCATGTAACTGCATGTGCGCCAAGTGTCCCAAGTTAAGTCAAGTGGATGCTTCTAGAAGACTCTAGATCTCTTTGGGCAAAATACTCTCCCCATGTCCCCCATGGGGATTGAACCCAAGACCTCCTCCTTCACATCCTTGAGACTTATCCACTAAGCTAAGTGGATCACTTGTTCACAAGAGCACAAGACCTCCTAGTAAGTCTAAACTGGAGATCTTTGGTCATACACACGGATGACCAAACGGTGTCCGATTTCAGATCCGTTTGAATGGATCGGGCCCTTAGATCATAGACTTACTTTATTACAATCTCCTTATTGTTTGTTGAGAAGATTCTGCAATATCTCTCAACTCCTGCATCTTCTCTTTGCGTTTATTGTTCCATGCCTTGATATTCCTCTTTGGTGTCTTCTGATCATCATCAAGATCACTTGTACCTTCATGTAGTTGATCATTTACCTTTTGTAATGATGGAAAGTCCTCCTCTAGGTCATAAGGTAACTTGAATTTCGTACAATCATCTTTAAACCATAAGTTTTTCTCATCAAAGACAACATCTCTACTAACAATAAAGCCTTTAGTACTTGAATTATACAACCTATACCCTTTTTTATTTATACTGTATCCAACAAACACACATTTCTCTGCCTTAGGCGGGGAGAAGTATTCTCCCCCTCCATTTGACCTTAGCCTCTTTAATGTTTTTCGTGCTTGATTTTCAACAAGAGCAAGTTATTTCTTGAAACAATTGAATACTTCATCCTTGTGCTTCATAAAATATAGGATGATCCATCTGCTACAATCATCAATAAAAGATAGATAGTACTTGGATCCTAAAATTGATGGTTCTTTGCTAGGTCCCCAAAACATTTGTGTGGACTAGCTCCAATAGGTCACCATGGATGTAACCTTTCTTCATAAAGGGTTGTCTATGTGACTTCCCAAATTGACTAGCACTGTATCTGTATATCATATGTTGCTTGGATATATTAGGTAGACCAAGCACACTTTGATCCTTGCATATTTGCTTTAAACTTCTTTCACCAATGTGAGCTAATCTTTTGTGCCACATCTCTAATTCTGATAGGGTTTGTCCTCCATAATTGAATAGAGCTATATTTCTAGTGTCTTGCAATTCAAATGTAAAGAGTCTACCTGATTTTTCTCCCTTTGAAATTCTCTTGAATCCTTGTTGACGGTCTTCCACAAATGCTCCATTCCTTGGGAACCGTACGTGCAATCCTTTCTCTACGATTTGTCCAACACTTATCAAGTTCTTGGTTATGGTAGGTACATATAATACCTTACTGAGTAGATTTATGTTTCCATTTAGAGTCTTCACATTTCCAATCTTTTCAAATGAGTGCCTAGTGTCATCTCTTGTTTGAACCTCATGTTGATTCCTTGAATCTTCCAAGTCTTGATCGTAAAGCCACATTTCCTGCTACATGATTGGAATAACCAAAATCTATATAGAACACATGCTCATCTGCTTTACTTTGCTTCATGGTCATGTTCATCAATAGAAGTGAGTCCTCTTGTGTCTTCTCTTTAGTGTAATTGCTATAATCTCTTCTTCCTCTATATCCTCCTTGGTTATTGGTATTTTTGTAGTTGTTGTTGTAGCCATTGAAACTATTTGATCTTCCTCTTCCATAGCTTCCTCTATTGAAGCCTCTTCCTCTCTGATTTTTGGGATTCCCGAAAAAATTCTCAGTTGTATGGTTAGTCAACACACATATGGCACATGGAGAAGAGCTTTGGAATCTTCTTCTGCCATGTCTTCCTCCTCTGCCTCTTCCTCTTGTACCTCTACCTCTTCTTACAAAATTAGCTTGGGAGGTACTAGCTTCATCATCAAATCTTTTGCCTTTGCCTTTGCTATCCTTACTCTTATTCTTATTAGTGTATAAGGCAGATGATTGGTTACCTTTTTAATTGTCATTATTCTTCACAAGCTTGGCTTCATGAGTGAATACTTGCCCCATAAGAGTATTGAAGTCAGGTACTTGCATATCCATGTACAGGTCCATTGTTGTGGTGAAGGCTTCCCATTTATCATCCACTTTGATTCCATTCACCACTTGTCTCACAATCTGCTCCTCTTCAATGAATTCTCCAATGCTTCCAAGTTGGTCAACTAGGTCCTTCATTTTGGTAACATAATCAGTCACACTTTGCTTGGGAATCTTCTTGAGTGTGGTTGCTACTTTGGATTATGCATTGTTTTATGAAGCTGGTGTAGATTTGCAGGTTCATGGATACATCGACGCAGATTGGGCTGGTAGTACTCCAGATAGAAGATCTACTAGTGGCTTTTTATTCTCACTTGGAGGTGCAACTATTACATGGAGCAGCAAGAAGCAACCCACTGTTGCTTTGTCGAGTACAGAGGCTGAGTATAGAGGTGCTACAATGGTAGCATGTGAGGCATCATGGCTGGAGATGCTACTTGCAGATTTAGGTGTGGAAGTGCAAAAGCTATCACTATCTATTGTGATAATCTTAGTAGCATACAGTTAGCATGGAACCCTATTTTTCATGCCAAAACAAAGCATATCAAGGTACATTATCACTTCATCAGAGAGAAGGTATTAGGAGGTGATATTGATCTTGTTTACGTGAGAACAAATGAACAGGTTGCTGATATTTTCACCAAAGCACTTGGAGCTGAGAAGTTGAAGAAGTTTTGGGAGATGCTTGGATTATAGGATATGACGTTGAGCTTGAGGGGGAGTGTTGAGATATCAAGCTCAACATGTGATGATCTAAGATGACATGTATCAGTTTTTCGTTTCTCTGACCTGTATAGTGGTCACGTCGATATATGTCAGGGATACTTCATTGAGCTTTATTAGATTTATCTACCGAGAGTGATGGCACATTTTTTTCTTGCCAACTCACTCATTCATGGACATTAGGTTTTTCCTTATGTACTAGTCTTTATATATTGCGCTTGTTGTATTCTTGTTTTAGGTCATTCTTGTACATTCCTTTTTATGTAATAGAAGAAGAAGAAGAAGAAGATCATTCTTCCTTGCCTCAATCTGAATGTGTGCTTCTCTTTGATTGTGAGAATGTGTATGTGAGCTCTCTTCCTTATCTCCTTCCTCGTGACAGTTTTATGGTCATAGAGTGAGTTTGAATTTTGAACTTACCTCCTAAAAGTGTTCCTACCTTTTTGGTAGTGATTGATTTGATTCTAACCACTTAGGTAGTTGTGACTTACAATGTAATGCTACAAGATTCCTTCAATCAATCTATTTTACTTTTATCTCAAGAGTAAAACTTCAATCCTTTTACAAGAAGTGTTCTTATGTGTTCTATGAGTAATCAATCAACAACACTTTAATATTTGGTCAAGCATCAAGGCTTGTCAAATGTACCAACACCTTAGAGCTCATGTTTAGAGATCTGAGCTCGAAAGTAGGCCCTAGGCACCCAAATTTGTGTGTTATGGTGGTCAGTCCATCAATCGCATTGGTGTCCAAATATGAGTATTCTTCGAGATGGAATTCCTCATTGATCTGTAGCTCCATTCCTTGGCTTTCTCATATGCTTCGTAGGTAGTGGTTCTGACTACAAGGGGGCAATCAGTTGCTCACCCTTTCATACCCAGATCTACTTCATGCCATGAACCACTTTTCTCCTAGATTCTCTTGCTTGATGCACCAGTCTTCTTGTGCTGCTTGGCTTGCCTCTTTAGTTGAGCTTCTACAACCACATTTGCCTTTCAAATAGAAGGGAGATCCACACGCTCTAAAGCTTGGTCCTCAATGATTGAATTCCTCTACATCGCATAGCTTTGGACACATACAACTTCTTTTTTCTTCAAGATTAGTCATAGAATAACTAAGAGCATGTAGAACCTAGATTGGTGATCATGGAATTCTCTAATTCTGTTGTAACACATTTTTCGTGTACCCAAACCTAAAGAAGCCTTCTTAGGTTTAACTTGATTGCATGATCATAGATTCAGTCTTGTACCAAGATGAGAGACTTAGTGAGACATTCATCATGGCATACTAGCAACTTTACAATCATATGGACATCTTGAATTGAGATGGGAAATTCCACCCTACCCATGCAAGGGGTTTACATTCTAATCACTGGGTTTTTATCTCTAGATGTAAGAATGGGCACAAGTGTTTTAGCCCAATTAGGAACTACTTCCAAGTTGAGTAAATATACATCAGAAAGTTCATTTGATAATCCTTGTGATGATTCTCTTGAAGTGACTTTAGAAAGGTGATCTACCTAAGGTGAGTCTTACCCTTCCTTACAACTACTTCAAAATCATATTCCACTAGTAAGAGGAATCATCTTAGTAATCTATTGGCATTGCAAGACTTTTTCACTAAATAAAGTAGTTCCTGATGGTATGTGAAGAATTTAAACTTATTTGTGAGCAAATAGTGCCTAAATTTCTTAACCGCATATACCATGTCTAATCCTTCGATCTCTGTGGTTGTATAATTTCTCTATGCTGTGTTCAATTGCTTGCTTGCGTATGCAATGGGAAGGTCAATATTCCCTTCACCTTTTGGTTGTGCTAGCACACATGCAATAGCAAAGTTGGAAGCATCCATGTGAACATGGAATGGCTTATTCCAATCTAGCATTGTCAAGATTGGGGTGGAGCACAATTGTCTTTTCAACTCATTGAAAGATGTTTCATGTTCTTCATTCCAATCAAAATTAGTCAAGAGATTGTATAGACGTTATGTAGATAAACCAACGGTAATATCCATAATGACCCATAAAATCTTGTACTTCCTTGATTGTCTTGGGCCTAGGTAATTCTATGATAGTGCTCAGTTTCTCCTTTTCTATTGAGATTCCACTCTTTGACAAAATATGGATTGAAATATTGTCTATGCTTGACCATGAAAACACACTTTTCTATGTTCAAACAGATTTGGTATTCTTTGCATTTATCAAAGATTTGCCTAAGCTCTAGGTTGTGTGTTTGTCTTATGTGGGAATGAGTGCATAGATCATCCACATAGAGTTCTAAGTTTTTCCTCACAAAGTCCTTAAACACATGACACATCAGCCTTTGAAATGTAGCAAGTGCATCGGTGAGCGTAAATGGCATCACACAAAACGCAAAGATACCCCATTTAGTGGAAAAAGTCATCTTATGTTGATCTTTTGGGGTGATGACTACCTGATTGTAACATGAGAATCCATCAAGGAAGTGATAACCTTTCTTACCCCACTACTCATTCTAATATCTCGAACAATGGCACTGTTAACTTTATTCAAGTCAATGCACACTCGTATTTTCACATTCTTTTTTGGGCACTACAACAATGGGGGATACCCATTCCGTATGCTCAATCACATAGATGAATCTTGCTTCTATCAGTCGATCTATTTCCTCTTTGATCTTAGCTATATAATTATCATTATGGGTGTAAGGATTTTGTTTGGTCAGCTTGGCCTCTAAGGTCATAGGGATCCTATGGTAATGGATGTCAAGATCCACTCCTTTTAGATCCTTATAGTTCCAAGAAAACACATCTCTATATTCTATCAGAAACTTGATGAGTTCTCATTCTTCTTCTTCACTAAGGTCATGTCCTATATAGGTACATCTCTCTTTTCGCTCTTCGATTATTACTACAATCTTCTTGGTCTGTTCCTTATTATCATATGCTTCTCCTATTAGAGCTTCTCATTTAGGCATTCTCACCATAATTTTCCTGTCCTCTATTTCATATTTCTTGAAATTATTTGGCACTTCAAATAAGGATTCTTCCTCTTCTTATGTGGGTGGACTTTTTCCTTCATTTCTTCTTACTCTCGATGTCTATCTACATAACTAACATCAGCTCATGCATATGCCCTTCCTATTCTTGAGTTTTAGTGCCTACTAAATAAAGATACTCTTCCTTTGAAGTGCAAAAGGGTTCCATGATGATGGATTTTGAGGAGGAATCCTCAAGCTTGAGGAGTAGAGGTATCTACATACCAAATTTCATGGTTTTTAGAGTCCGTTTGAGCCCTCAAATAAGCCCTAGAATCTAATTTTTAATTAGACGAGACACTAGGTCTAGATAGGGCCAAAACTAGTGAGAAACTATAGAAGGATCTAGCGAACTCATTTTTGAGGTTAGCATTTTTTAGGTTAGCAAGTGAGAGAAAGAGCTTCTTGAATAGTGTAATCGAGTTATTGAGAATAAAAGCTTCCATTGTTCCTATCTTTGTTATCTTGCCTTGTGCACGTATGTGTGTGCATGCATGTATGTGCTTGTCACCCACATTTACTCACCATAATTGCTCACGATCTTCATATCCTCCTCACATCTCCATGGATTGACAAGTAAAGGAGGTGGTTCTCATGCTTGGGCTACACCAAATTTTGGCACCGTTGTCGAGGAGCATCACTCGAGGATGATCATTGTGATGGTAAGATCGTAGATTTGCAACATTAAAAGGTAAAAAATAGTCATTTTCAGTTAAATTTTTTAGTTTTTTCTTCACCTTCATCATCACCATCTTCTCCCATCTTCATCTTTGCAAAAAGGTTTTGTTTTTGACTGTCTATTCACTATTTGCACCTCATTTTCCATTCATGGCTATGCAAGAGAGAGAGAGAGAGAGAGAGAGAGAGAGAGAGAGAGAGAGAGAGAGAGAGAGAGAGAGAGAGAGAGAGAGAGAGAGAATTATTTGTGTGTGCAAATTTCTATGGTTTTTGTGACCCTCTACACAACACATAGGTCTCAGCACTCGATTTTGAAGTTCTTGCAAGAATTCTCAAAAAATCACAGCTTTTTGGAAAATTCAAAAGTTTTTGAATATCAGGATTGCTGGTTCTTGCCTAAAAACACTCAAAAAATTGTGAATTTTTAGTTCTCTATTTGTCAAAAAATTATGATTTTCTGGTTCTCTGACCCTCAAAAAATCTTGACTTTTTGATTGTCAGATAATCACGGCTTTTTGATTCTCACAAAATTGCGACTCTCGTGGTCACACAACATCGCAATTTTCTATGTATTCAATTTCTTGGTGTTTACAAATTGTTTTGATTTTTTTGAGTGAAGAAGAGAAGCAAGGGGGAAAAGCCACCTCTATAGGCATATAAAACATTAGCAAAAACTTTGTATCAGTGGAGTTAGAAAAAAAATGTGACTTTCTAAGTTGACTTTGATTGGGTAAAAAGTGTGACTTTTTGGAAGGAAACTTTGAAAAATTGTGACTTTTTGCAATCAAGTTTTTGAGAAAATCACGATTTTTTGAATGAAAAAAAATATGAAAAAGTCATGATTTTTTGGATAGTTTTTGGCTAAGGAGTGACTAAGGAAAATTGAGAAGGTAAAAAATCATGATGTTTTGGATACTCTTTGGGTAGAACATCACGACTTTTTAGAAGGTGAATTGGGTAAAAATTGTGACTTTTTGGTGGTTTCATAAATTTGCGATTCTCTAAGGTCACATAACATTGCGATTTTTTGCTTCTCCAATTGTCAAAAAATTATGATTTTTTGGTTTTTTGGTTCTCAAAAAATTGTGATTCTCTAGTTGTCTCACTCTCAAAAAATCACGAATTTTTGGCTTTCATCTCTCACAACATCATGACTTTTTGGCTTTTGGCTTTCACAACATTACCACTTTTTGGTTCTTTGACTCTCAAGAAATCGTGATTCTCTTACAGGTTCTCTTTGTCTATTTTGACCCTCGAGAGCCTGAATTGACATAATTTTTTCATCCAAAATCCATTTTTTGAGCTCTAGAATGCATTAGAAAGCTCATTTCGAAAGCCAAGGGGGCTCCAAAGGATTTCGAGAAATACAAAGGGAAAAATGGGTCTTTAAAAATGCTTGAATCAAAATTTTTTTCAAATAAATTAGAGTGAAAGATTGATCCAAACTTGGGACTTTTATAGGTCCATTAAGAGTGATTCAAGGGTGTCAAAACAAGGTGGCAAGTGCATTGCACGCTTGGGAACACGTGTCTTGAGCATTCAAATGTGATCAAGGGAGATGCGACTTGAGGTTGTAAGAATTCTTAACCCCCTCAATCAAATCTTAGCCTAAGCTTAGCACAACTAGTGGTATTAACTAATTACGGTAATGATAAGCATGACATAAGTACAAGAAATCCTAATTACTAAAGTTCAAGCATAAGTTAGGATATTGTTGCAACAAACCTTAAAGGAAAAGGACTTAAGTGGATCAATCACATCTCAAGGTGCGATAAAACTTAATTATTCCTAAAGATGATATTTGGTAGACAAGATCACATTTGAGAAATCTATAGAAGAACAAGTAACGAATTCAAAAGAACATTGCAAGGTGGTTGTGCTTGGGAAAATTGGGACTAGTAGACAAAGCTTATGAACCTTAGATCACGTAGACACCTAGGCCAGGATAGAAAAAGCATCAAATCATTGGAAGCCAGTGTCAATCACACAACTAGGCCATGGGCATAAAAACTTAGTGATTATGCCTATGTGCTAAGTTCAGAAACAAGTGATAGAAATGTCTTTTAGCATGGAGAGATGCATAGCTAGCTTAGGCATAACTTATTTACACACACAAGAATGTCCCTATAAGATGCAATTGGAGTATTAGGACGAACCGATTAGGTGCACACATCTATGAGGATGGTTTGAGCGATCAATTGTCCAACGCAAAAATCTTGATCAACCCTTTGGACTTGAACACCTAGTGGTCAAGTTCAAAGAGACTTCTTATATTGACAAGCAAGGAGCCATGTACGTGGTCACCAACTTACTAGATAGGATAGATGAGTTTGGATCGATCATACTAGAGTCTGATATAGGAGAACCTGATCTAGGAAAAGAAGGAAACAAACTCCTCAAGGAAAGTCTATCCTATCTAGGATACTCACACTAGAATGGATTTCTTAGGATAACTCAGACACAAAAATCTTTGTTAACTAAGAAACTGTTGGAAGAGATGGTGGACACCTTCCAGAGATGAGATATTTTGGTCACTACACTTGCTTAGAGAAACGAACAGTTCTCTTTCTCTACAAACAATTGAAAAAAATCATTTTGGCCATATATAATTAACTTGGGTAGCTAACTTTTTTAAGTTATTTCACTTGAAATGATAAACTATGCTCAGAGAATGATGCTTAGCAAGAATAAGATGCATCTCCATATTTTAGGGACTTAACAATATGCAAACCAAAGCACAATGTTTTGACCATATCTCAAGAACGACTAAGCCAAATCAAATGACACTTTGTAAGAAGAAACTAGATATTCTAACAAATCTATACCAACTTAAATCATGGAAAATGATCAAGTACATGCTAAGAAATAGATCAAAACAACTCACTATTCTGAGTAGTATATGACAGAGTAGAAGAGATGAGATATGATAAAACTATATGTATTAATGCACATAATTTACATTGACATTGGCAATGAATGATTGCACAATCTGAGCGCAATAGATGAGCTATGATGTGAGCTCAATATGCCACACAAATGCTTCTGAAATCTCTACTATATCTCCCTCTATCAAGTTGTTCACGATGCAACTAGATAGTCCTCTTTTTATAGGTTTTTGTTGGACCCAAGATTCAAGTTTTTATTTGAATATTTACCTAAAAGTGTTCCAAAGTTTTAGGACTTGATTTTCCATAAATCCTGACCAAATAGTTCATGGAAAGATTCTCCTAAGAACTCGTGATTGAAGTGATTCCATGTGTGCACTTTTCCAAGGAGTAAAAAATCAATCTTTTACGAGGGACCATTCAATGTACAAGAAAAAATTAGGATAAATGATCAAGCATGGAGTAATTTGACCAATAGATCCCCCTCAAGCCTAACATGCTTGGTCTTCAATTCTCTTTAATCTCCTGCAATCCAATCATCATGTTGAACCTATTCAATGTAGTTCCATCTAAATATTTAGTTAGCATATCTGCACATTGCAAGTTTGTTGATACATAGGACAATTGTATGTCCTTTGTAAGTATCTTCTCTCTCACATATGGATAATGCACTTCAATGTTCTTATTCCTTGCATGATATAAAAGATTAGTAGCCAAATGTAGTGAGCTAGTATTATCTCCAAAGATCATTGGAGTGTATGTATGTAGTCCCAAATCTGAGTCGAGTAGCTTTAACCACATTGCATCTTGTGTTGCATTTGCTTCACTTGATGAGAATGCCACAGTTTGTTGTTTCTTTGATGAGCATGAATTCAATTTAGATCCTACAAAAGATAAGTAGCTAGAGGTTCTCCTCCTATCATCTTTTGAGCCAGCCCAATCTGCATCAAAATATAGCTTGATATCCAAGTCAGATGTAAATGGATAAAATAGTCCATTTATGGTACCCTTCAAATACTTTAAGATACTTTTGGCATCTTCCATGTGAGGCTTTCTTGGTGTATGCATGAATTGACTCAGTGTACTCACCCCATAGCATATATCCACTGTTGTTAGGGTTGCATAGTTGAGACTCCAAACAAGACTTTGATAACCTGTAATGTCTTCAAGCAGCTCTTCTTCATGAGCATTGAGTTTGTGGTTCAATTCCATTCGTGTACCTACAATTTTTGCATTTTCCATTTTGAACTTGACTAATATATCATGGATGTACTTTCTTTGAGTAATGAAAACACTAGAATCTGTATATACAATCTCTAAACCAAGAAAATATGTAAGCAATCCAAGATCATCGATCTTGAACTCCTCTTTCATCTGAGATTTAATCCTCTTGATGCCATTGGCATCATTTCTTGTAATGATAATGTGATCCACTTAAACACATAGATAAATAAGAATCTGCCTTGCTTATCAACAAAACCTTTATCATGCAAGTATGTGACTAGCCTATGGTTCCAAGCTCTAGGATCTTGCTTTAAACCATACAATGCCTTCCTTAATTTACATACATAATCAGGTTTGTTTTGGTCTTCATATCCTGGTGGTTGAGCCATGTAGACCTCTTTAGAGATCCACCCATTAAGGAATGCATTTTAAAAGTCTAATTGGTAAAAGTTCCAATTTTTTGAAGCAGCAATACTTACTAAAACTCTGATAGTTGGCATTTTGGCTACATGTGAGAAGATCTCCTTATCATCCACTCCATGGGTTTGAGAAAACACCTTTGCTACTAGCCTTGCTTTATACATGTTTATTGTGCCATCTGAATTCTTTTTCACTTTGTAAATCCACTTGGATCCTGTTACCTTCATGAATGGTTTTTTGGGAACCAAATCCCAAGTAATATTCTCTTGAAATGCTTCAATTTCTTCCTACATAGCTTCTCTCGATTCTTCTTTCTTGTTAGATTCTTCAAATGAAGAAGGTTCCTCTGATATAGAATCTTTAAATGTCTTCCAATTTTTTGAACTTTGCTTTGCCCTTGGACTGCCAGGCTTTATGTTCTTCAAAATCAATTTGTTCTTCATCTTCTGAGTTGACATCCTCTTATGTATGTGGTTCTTCCTTGTTCAGATTTCCTCAGCCATTACAGGTTTCATGTGATGATGTAGATCATTCCATTTCTAGTGCAGATTTGCATGATGCACTTGTTGATGAGAGAGTTGATATTGAGGAGGCAAAAACTATGCCAAAATGGCTAGTGCAGACTTTGCATGACAGCAAATTAGATGCACCTCTGTCATACCGTACTCGTTCAGGCTCTCATAGTGCCTCTTTTGCATTAGTTTCCTATGGTATGGCTGCATCTAGTCTCTGTGATGAGACTAAACCTGTTTTATTTGATGAAGCACAAAATTCTAAACATTGGATGGCTCCAATGCAATCTGAATATGATGCTATCATGAAGAATTGTATTTGGTCTTTATGTGACTTGCCTCCTAGCAAGAAGGCCATTGGCACTAAGTGGGTATACAAGCTGAAGCATAAACCTGATGGAACAGTTGACAAGTATAAGGCTAGGCTTGTTGCAAAGGCTTATGCACAGGAAAGAGGCATTGACTTTGATGAGACCTTTGCACCTACATGTCGTATGACTACTGTTTGTAGAATTTGTGCACTTGCAGCCCATCATGGTTGGAATGTACATCAGTTGAACATTAAAACTTCATTTATGAATGGTGACTTGCATGAAGAAGTGTATGTTTTTGAGCCTTGTGGCTTTGTGCAGAAAGGGCATGAACACCAGGTGTGCAGGTTAAAGAAGGCATTATATGGTTTAAAGCAAGCACCACATGCTTGGTATGAGAAGATACATGCCTATCTGATTGCACATGGTTTTGAGAGTAGTCCAACTAAAAGAACCTTATATGTTAAGCGTGCTAATGATGTGCTTTTGATCATTGTTGTCTATGTTGATGACATGCTGCTGCTCACTAGTCCTATTGAGAAGCATATTGCTGATTTTAAGGCTGATTTGCATGCCTCGTTTGAGATGTCTCATTTGTAGCACTTGCATCATTATTTGGGCATTCAATTATGCACATTGATGGTGGAATGGCATTGTGTCAAACGAAATATATAGACACATTATTGCAGTGTTTTGGCCTTGAAGACTGTAAACCTATTGCCACTCCTATGGAGATAGGTTTACGATTGAGTCTTCATGATTGTGGAGATGCATTTGATGTTGTTCTCTATCAGTAGGCTATTGGATGCTTGATAAATCATGCATTACTTGCTAGATATTCAGTTTTTTGTCTCACAGATGAGCACATTGCTGGGATGAAATCCCTCAGGGAAGTTATTGCGTGATTGGAAGTAAAGTGAAGAAAAGATCTTGCTATGAAGACTGGAAGTAAAGCTTGGACCGCAAAGATCGAAGCCGAGACTCATGGATGTCTTCTCGCACTGTAGCAGGAGGTCTACCTTATATTTTGGTCGATCCACATTGTAGTGGCTTTCTGTATCACCGATCCCCATGGTAGCAAGAATCATTGTATTATTGAGATTTTATTGGATGAATTCAGCTATATTTGCATTGTATCATTGATCTTTGTCTGCATATTGATCCAGTGACTTCCGTATTTTAGGGTTGTATCTGGATTTTTCCATTCCCGATGCCTACGGTCTTACGCATACGCACATTTGCTCATCGCTTCTGAGGGGTAGGGGCCTACGACGATTGCCATGCCAAAGAGAGGGTGAGGCACCCAGTGCACATATGTCGCTCGTCAGATGTGGGAATGGCGCACACAGGGGTCTGATCCAACCTCGTGCCAGTGCTTCCCATCACTAGACCTCCTTTGATCTTCCTGTTGGCTCAGTTCTCGATGAAATCTCACCATTTTCCTACAGTTTTCATGCATATCCTTTCCTCAATGTACACAAAGGTCGAGATGAATTGCCACCCAGTCACATATTTACTTCCACATATTCCTCTCTCATTTCTTACCCACACGGGGTATTATCTCATGGCCTCTCACATGAGTGCTAAGTGGCACTCATGTGAGTATCCCACTCAATGTATCTAAGAGGTGTTGAGATATCAAGCTCAACATATGATGATCCAGGATGACACGTACCAGTTTTTCATTTCTCTGACATGTATAGTGGTCACGACGGTATATGTCAAGGATACTTCATTGAGCTTTATTAGATTTATCTACCAAGAGTGATGGCACATTTGTTTCTTGCCAGCTCACTCATTCGCGGACATTAGGTTTTTCCTTATGTACTGATCTTTATATATTGCACTTGTTGTATTCTTGTTTTTAGGTCATTCTTGTACATTCCTTTTATGTAATAGAAGAAGAAGAAGAAGAAGAAGAAGATTATTCTTCCTTGCCTCAATCTGTGTATATGCTTCTCCTTGAGAGTGAGAGTGTGTGTGTGAGCTCTCTTCCTTATCTCCTTCCTCGTGACATGGTATCAGAGCCAGCGTGGCTGTAGAGAGCTCGTGGAGAAGGTGATGGTGAATACTACGCGACAAGGCGTGGAGAAAATGTGATTTCACAAATGGCCTCCGTTTGCTACGAAAATTGGCATGAAGGTAGAAGACCTCAAGGTTATTGAAGAAAAGAATCTTGGTGAGGATTCAAACTCCCAAGGAAAGCCCAGTTTTGAGCAGGTATTCTACTCTGGCAGAGGAAGAGGCAGAGGTAGAGGTTTTGGTAGTGGAAGAGGAAACAGTAACCAAGACCAAGGTCAACAACAGAATCATGCAGGAGGAAGAGGACAGTTTCAAGGCAGGGGGAGCCAAAGAGGTCGTAGAAATTTCCAAAGAAATGATTCAGGTAATGATAGTAAAGGATGTTGGAATTGTGGTAAACCTGGACACTTTGAATGTGATTGCAGGTTGAAGAATCAAAATAACAGAAGGCAGCAAAATAATTATGCATCCACAAGTGCAGATGATTCTGAGAAGTTGTTTATGGTTCAACATCACATGATGAATACGATGTCTGCTGGTGTTTCAAAATCGAATGATAATGTCTGGTATGTTGATTTAGGTGCTTCAAATCACATGACCAGTCATGCAGAATGGTTTAGTAGTTTGTAGAAAATGCCAGTTCCTGGATATGTTGAAACAGGTGATGATACATCGCATCCTATTGAGCATAGAGGAAACATAGCATTGTCTATGGAGGACGGGAAGGTAAAACATCTTGCTGATGTGTTGCATGTTCCAAATATAACAAAGAATCTAGTTTCTGTTGGACAAATGGTTGACCAGGGATTACAAGTCAGGTTCAATGCTGATGAATTATATGTAGAAGATTACAAGCAAGATGCACGATTGGTTGCCAAAGGAAACAAAGTGGGTAGGATGTTCACCTTAAATGTGAAGATTCTTGAAATGAATGCATCCATGTTTGCAAAAGGTGCAGGAGTTATTGCAGATATAGAGATATGGCACAAACGGATTGGACATGCAAACTTGCAAAGGCTGAACTTGATGCAGTCAAAGGAGATTGTCCATGGACTACCAAATTTCAAAGTTGCGGAAATCCAAAAGGTATGTGCAACATGTCAATTTGGTAAACAGTCAAGAGCATCATGTCCACATGACAAGCATGTTAGTGAGAATGTACTAGAAGTAGTACATACAGATGTTTGGGATCCAGCAAAGACCACATCTATGGGTGGCTGCAGGTTTTATGTTACTTTCATTGATGACCATACATGCAAAGTATGGGTATATTTCATGAAAGAGAAGAGCGAAGTGTTCACTCACTTCCAAAATTTTAAAGTTATGGTGGAAAAGCAGACAGGGAAGTACATTCAGACATTAAGATCTGATGGAGGAGGTGAATACATGTCAAATGAGTTCAGCAATTTTCTAAAAATCATGGAATTCAGCATCAATTTTCATGCAGGTACACACCTCAACAGAATGGCGTTGCTGAACGCAAAAATAGACATATTGCAGAAATAGCAAGAGCCTTAATGGCTGAGAAGAATATGCCTCATTGTTATTGGGCAGAAGATGTGCATACTGCTGTATACATCATGAACATAACTCTGACTGCTGCTGTACATCAAGTTACACCTGAAGAGAAGTTTACAGGTAAAAAGCCAAACTTATCACATCTGAATTTTTTTTGTTGTATTGCATATGTACATGTCCCAGATGAATTGAGGACGAAGCTTGATCCAAAAGCAAAAAAGTGTGTCTTCATTGGATACTCCCTTGAGCAAAAGGGATATAAATGTTATAACCCACTCACACGACAGGTAAAGGTGAGCAGAGATGTGGTATTTGATGAAATGTCAAGCTTCTATGCAGATGCCAAAGAAGGACTGAGTCTTGAACCAAATGACAAAGAAAATGCTGAAAAGTGAAGTGCAGAATCTCAGGTTTTGAGTGGACCGGATGCATCACCAAGCAATAGTTCCAACTCAAATCCATGGAGTGGAAGATTACGCGGAAATTTCAATCTAGCAAATTCATCAAATACATCCAAGAAAGGTAAAGAAAAGCTTTCTGCTGGTCATAAAACATGTGCAGGTTTTGAAGACGTTGATGGAGATTCAAGTGGTTCAAAAAAGAGTCTTGATGAGGAACTTGGATTGCCCTCTGTGAAGACTCTAGGAGTAAGAAGGGCACATGCAGATGATACAAGGAGAAGTGACCCAGGACCAAGAAGATCTGGGAGGATGAGGAATTCAGTGCAACGATTGACATATGATAGTTACATGGCTCGTCATTATGCCTATATGACAAAGGTAATACAAGATGCTGAACCTTCTTGCTTTGAAGATGCAATTGGAATTGCAGATTGGGAAAAAGCTATGGATGAGGAGATGGCTGCACTTTATGGAAATGATACATGGAAGCTGGTTCCATTGCCGCAAGGAAAGAAACCCATAAGCTGTAAATGGGTTTACAAGGTAAAGCATAATGCTGATGGTAGCATAAGCAAGTATAAAGCACGATTGGTAGCTAAAGGATATGCACAGACATATGGCATCGATTATGAGGAAACATTCAGCCCTGTAGCTAAAATGTCTATTGTTAGGACGCTTGTTGCATTAGCTACATCAAAAGGATGGACTTTGCATCAGATGGATGTGAAGAATTCTTTCCTACATGGTGAGTTACAGGAAAGTATATATGGACCAGCCACAAGGATATGAAGATTCAAAGCATCCAGAATATGTTTGCAGGTTGCGAAAGGCTTTGTATGGGCTGAAGCAGGCTCCGCATGCATGGCATGCAAGGATTGCTGATTACATAACCAACATTGGGTTTTCTATGTGTGATGCAGATCGTTCACTATATGCAAGGAAGGCTGATGATGGCATCATGATTGTGGCCATTTATGTTGATGAATTGATTGTAGGGGCGATAATGAAGAAAGCATCAAAAAGGTAAAGCAACTTCTTATGCTGGAATTTGACATGAAAGATCTTCGTGTGCTGCGCTATTTCTTGGGCATTGATTTTATACATACAGAAATAGGTATATGGATGTCGCAAAGGCAATATGCCTTGAATATGCTGCAAAAATATGGTATGGCTGGTTATAAGCCAATTTCTATGCCATTAGAGCAGAATTTGAAGTTGGATACTACATCAGGTGAAGCATTGGAAAATGCTACTATGTACAGGAAAATTGTGGGAAGCCTTATATATCTTACAATTACAAGGCCTGATTTAAGCTATACTGTTGCACTTGAAAGTCAGTTTATGTAGGTTCCCAAGAAGCCACATTTGGATGCTCTGAGGCGCACTCTACGTTATGTGAGTGCTACTTTGGATTATGCATTGTTTTATGAAGTTGGTGTAGATTTGTAGGTTCATGGATACACCGATGCAGATTGGGCTGGTAGTACTCCAGATAGAAGATCTACTACTGGCTTTCTTTTCTCACTTGGAGGTGCGGCTATTATGTGGAGCAAGAAGAAGCAACCCACTGTTGCTTCGTCGAGTACAGAGGCTGAGTATAGAGGTGCTACAATGGCAGCATGTGAGGCATCATGGCTGGAGATGTTACTTGCAGATTTAGGTGTGGAAGTGCAAAAGCCTATCACTATCTATTGTGATAATCTTAGCAGCATACAGTTAGCACCGAACCTTGTTTTCCATGATAGAACAAAGCATATTGAGGTACATTATCACTTCATCAGAGAGAAGGTATTGGCAGGTGATATTGATCTTGTTTATGTGAGAACAGATGAGCAGGTTACTAATATTTTCACCAAAGCACTTGGAGCTGAGAAGTTGAAGAAGTTTCAGGAGATGCTTGGATTATAGGATATGGCATTGAGCTTGAGGGGGAGTGTTGAGATATCAAGCTCAACATGTGATGATCCAGGATGACACGTACTAGTTTTTCGTTTCTCTGACATGTATAGTGGTCACGCCGGTATATGTCAGGGATCCTTCATTGAGCTTTATTAGATTTATCTATCGAGAGTGATGGCACATTTGTTTCTTGCCAGCTCACTCATTCGCGGACATTAGGTTTTTCCTTATGTAGTGATCTTTATATATTGCACTTGTTGTATTCTTGTTTTTAGGTCATTCTTGTACATTCCTTTAATGTAATAGAAGAAGAAGAAGAAGATTATTCTTCCTTGCCTCAATCTGTGTATGTGCTTCTCCTTGAGAGTGAGAGCATGTGTGTGAGCTCTCTTCCTTATCTCCTTCCTCGTGAAAAGAGGTGGTTCACACCTCTTACTCAAAATTAATGAGTAGTACTCCATGTTACATTTCCTTCCCCTTAACTACATTTTTTCCCTCAAAAAAGGTATTGGAAGGTCCTAAGAAAGAGAGAATATATAAAAGAGATACTCCTACTATATCCCCATGCACGTCATGTACATGGTCATATCTCCGTGTTGTTCCCCCATATCCTTCCCCTTAAGAAGACCCTTGGGAAGGTAGTCTAGAATTGGGAAACCATCACTAAAGGGTGCTAACCCGCTCCCATGTAGCACTATCTTCTGAACTATCTTTCCACTTTACTAGACACTCTTTATACAAGTGACTTCTCGTCCATTTCTCTCGAGTGCGTATTATGCTCTCAGGCTCATGTGGAATAGATTGAACAGAAATAGGTTCTACTACCTCAGTATCTGGAATGAGGTTGTCAGATTCACCCAGCCTTTTCTTAAGCCGACTAACACGAAAAACTAGATGGATTTGACTATTCTCTAGAAGTTGGAGCCGGTAAGCCATCTTTCCTATTTCCTTAAGTATTTGGAAAGGTCCACAATACCTAGGAGATAGTTTTGGATAGGGTCCCGTCTTCATGGTTTTAGATCTAGATGGAACTCTAAGATAGACCTGCTCTCCTACCTCAAAGTTGATGTCTCTCCTTTGAGGGTCAGCATAGGCTCTAGCTCTATCCTGAGCTCTCCTAATGGTGTCTTTAGCAAGCCTAATCATATCCTTCATCTCTTCCAAGAAGTCCATTGCAGCTTGAACTTTCTCATTCTGCAAGCCTACTGCATAAGGAGCTCTTGGCTGAAACCCATACATAAGCATAAATGGACTATGCCCAGTGGAAGAGTGCTTGGCACTATTATATGCAAACTCTACTATAGGTAAGTACTCTTCCCAATTAGTTTGCCTTTCATTCACATATGCTCGAAGCATATTCTCTAGGATTTGGTTAACCCTCTTTGTTTTCCCATCCGATTGTGGATGCTCGAACGTACTCATGCTAAGTTTCATGTCCAACCTTTTGAAGACTGCTCTCCAAAAGTGGCTAGTAAACTTCCTATCCCGATCAGAAACTATGTCTAAAGGAAGACCATATAACCGGTATAGGTTCTCTACAAAGAGTCTAGCAAACTTTGGTGTCTTCACTGTAGTACGTGTTGGAATAAACCTAGCCATTTTGGTTAACCTATCCACAAGTACCCAGAGCGAGTCGTGCCCTCTCTGTGTCTTAGGTAATCCAACTATAAAGTCCATGGAGATACTCTCCCACTTCCCATAAGGAATATCCAATGGGTGGAGTAGTCCTCCAATCCTCAACCTCTCAGCTTTGTTGAATTGGCATTTAGTGCACTTAGCACATACTCTGAGATGTCCTTATGAAGTCCAGGCCAATAAAACTGCCTCTTAACAAGATCATAAGTCTTGTTAACTCCTGGGTGTCCCGCACTAGGTGTGTCATGACACTCATATAAAATATGCCATTTCATCTCGAGATCTCTAGGGACACACACCTTACCTTTATATAACAGATATCCATCATGGACACTATAATTCTTCCACTTGAATCCTTCTTGAGTACCCGTCGATACTGCATCCTCACTGGAAACCCATATATCACAATCCCCATTCTCTATGGCTTCCCAAATCTCGGAATATGCAGGATCAAGCCTACATTTCCCTCCGATGGACTCAATTAGCTCACTAGTGATCTAAGTAAAACTTAGTCCATTGAGCATAGGCATGCGGCTAAGTGAATTAGCCACTACATTAAACTTTCCCTTCCTATACCTAAGCTCATAATCAAACTTCTGAAGGGTCTTTGCCCATCGGGCCTTACGACCTTTAAGTTCTGTTGGATTAGAGAGCCACTTAATGCTCTCTTGATTAAACACTATCGTAACTTTGGCACCATATAAATAATGATGCCACTTCTTCAAAGCATGGACATTTGCATACAACTCCTTCTCATAGATGCAGTAATTCTTCTGAGCCGGTTCTACTTTCTTACTCTCAAAAGCTATTGGTCGACCATTCTGAACTAGAACCACTCCTATGGCAAAATCACTCGCGTCAGTCTCAACCACAAATGGTTTGTTGGGATCTGCTATATGTAAAAGTGGAGCTTTAGCAATTGCTACTTTCAATTTCTCCATACTTTGCTTCTATTCGTCTCCCCAATGAAAGGATTTCCCTTTCCCTTTAAGTTGTTCCATCATTGGGACAACAATTTTGGCATAGTTCTTAATGAATCTTCGATAGAACCCTAATAAACCTAGGAAGATCTGCAGCTCTTCCAAGTTCCTTGGATGTGGCCATTCAATAATAGCCCTTACTTTTTTAGGATCCATTTGGATTCCATCTTGGGAGACTATATGCCCAAGGTATCTAACCTCTGTCTTGAAAAAATTCACACTTTGACTCCTTAGCAAAGAGTGAATTTTCCCTTAGCACTTGAAATACCTTTCTTAAGTATTCCAAGTGCTCCTCTTTTGATGCACTATAGATCAGAATGTCATCCAAAAAGTCTACTACAAAGTGTCCTAGATAAGCCCATAAAACACTATTCACGAGCTTCATGAAACTGACATGAGCATTCGTGAGACCAAAAGGCATCACCAGAAACTCATCGTGCCCATATCTAGTCCTAAATGCAATCTTAGGGACATCCTCTGCCCTAATCCTGATCTGATGATATCATGATCTAAGCTCAAGCTTGGTAAACTACCTAGCTTGATGTAACTGATCAAATAGATCTTCCAATCTAGGCATTGGAAACCTATTTTTGATAGTTACCTTATTAGTTCTCTATAGTCTATACATAGTCTCATAGAGCCATCTTGTCTTTTACTAGGAGCATTGGCGATGCCCAAGGTGAGTTATTAGGTTTAATGAAGCCCTTATCTAAATAATCCTACAATTGCTTCTCAACCTCCTCATGCTAAGAAAAACTAAGCCTATAAGGTGGCCTACAAATAGGGTTAGTGTTAGTAACAACCTCAATGGCATGTTCAATGTCCCCTCTCTCAAGTGGTAGCCCTTTAGGTAAGTCAGTGGGAAAAACATCTCTATACTCAAACATAATGGTGTAGCTCAAGCATAAGCACCACCTCCTTTACTTGTCAATCTGCAGAGATGTGAGGAACGGTATGAAGACCACAAGCAAGTGAAGGCACAAGTGTGTGAGTGAAAGCACACAAACATGCACACACATACACCCACACGTGCACAAGGTAAGATCAAAGAGAGGAACAATGGAAAGTTTCGATTGCAAAAGATTTCTCTTACAAAAGCTCTATTCTCTAACAAGCTAACCCCAAAAATGAGCTCTCTATCTCTTTTTATAGTTTTTGGACTAGTTTTGGCCCTATCCAAACCTAGTGTCCGGTTTAGTTAAAAATTAGGTTCTAGGGCTTATTTGAAGGCTCAAATGGAGTCTAAAAATTATGAAAATTGGTAGGATGATACTTCTAATACTCCTCAAGCTCGAGGACTCCTCGATTTGCACAAAATGGAGCTAAAAAAAGGTGAAATGATATTTACAATGGTTTCTAGTGATGAAAATCACTATTTTATAGGGATTTCTTCTAAAAATTTGACATACACTTCTTGGAGCTCCCTATGTGCTCCTTCTTATGTGTCCACTTCTTAGATGCACTTATTATATGATTCATGAAGGTTTCTAGTGATGAAAATCACTATTTTATAGGGATTTCTTCTAAAAATTTGACATACACTTCTTGGAGCTCCCTATGTGCTCCTTCTTCTTATGTGTCTAGTTCGGAAAAATTCATGAAGGACAATATAAAGATTTAGGAATCATGTTACCTGATGAAAGGATTGAGGATGTGATTTAGATGGAGAGGAGTTTGAATAATCTAGAAGAGCTTGAGCAGGCATTTGATAGGAGTGAGAAGTCAAAAATCATTATGCTCAGTTCTATCCAAGAGTATGAGATGATTGATGAGTTCCTGAGAGGACATGTAGTAAATGTGAACACAAAATATAAGACTGTTGACAAGAAAGTGAAACCCATAGCCCAAGCATTGCCAGACGATAGTCATGAGAAGTATCTACGAGTGTCAGATGATCCTATGCTAAGACAACGAGAGCTTATAGGGCATCATTTTATTGATGAGACTGTTAAAGAGATGAAGTTTGGTGAAAAATCATTCCTAAGAGATGAAGAGAAAAAGAAGTTCATTGAAGTCATCAAGAAACATGAAAAAACATTTGCACTTTCCCCACATGAGATAGGTTGTGCAAACCTGAAACAAGTACCTCCCATGATTATCTTTACAATGCCACATATACCATGGAATATCCGGCCTATACTAGTCCCAAAGGCTCACTTGCTTGAGCTGATGAGGCTGCTAAAGGAAAAGATTTCCATACAGATATTGGAACCCTCCTTGGCTCCATATTCGAATAGGTGGTTTACAGTGCCTAAGAAAAATGGGAAATTTTATTCTATTCAAGATTTGCAGCCTTGAATAAAGTCACAATTAGAAATGTAGAGACAAGACCCATAGTAGATGAGTTTGCTAAAGCATTTGTTAGGCATTCCATCTACTCTATGGGTGGATCTATATTCAGGTTATGAACATTTTTAGTTGGCTATTGAGAGCAGAGATATCACGACCATAAAGATTCCATTGGCCCTTGTACGCATGTCTACTTTGCCGTAGGGAGCAACGAATTCTGTGGCTCACATGATGAATGCCATGAATTTGGTTTTACGAGACTTTATACCAACAGTGACTATGAAGTTTATTGATGACATTCCTATAAAGGGATGTGAGGAAAGAGTGAAAGATGAGAGTTTAGATGCTTCGGGATGCAGAAAGTTTGTTAGTGATCATATTTCTGACTGTGAGAAAATATTTGAGAGATTTGAAGATGTGGGACTAACACTTTCTTTAGAGAAATCTATTTTTGGTGTTGATGAGGTCCTCATAGTAGGGCATCTGTGTGGACACTATGGCTGCAAGCCATACCCGCACAAAGTTGAGGCCATAAGTAGGATTTCTGAGGTGTTTCATAATGTCAGCAAGGTGAGAAGGTTTCTAGGAGCATGTGTATTCTACGTGATATGGATTCCTCACTTTCTCACGTTGTGAACCCCTTATATAAACTTCTGAGAAAGAAAAAGAAATTTTTCTGGAGAAACACTCAAGAGTGATGCGTAGACTGAAGCAGCTGCTAATTGAAGCCTCGATTTTGAAGCGTGTTGACTATTCAGGTTAGAGGCCTATCATTTTGACTATTGATACTAGCCCTATTGGTATAGACTGGGTCATAGGGCAAGATGATGATGAGGGCAGAGATATGCAGTGCGCTTTGATGCAAAGATTCTGCATGACACTCAAAGAAAATACCCACAAATAAAGAGAGAGCTATGGGGACTAGTGACTACTTAAAAGACCGATAAAGAATATTTCATTGGGGCGAATGTGGTAGTTGAGACCGATTGTCTTCCACTGATTGGCATGATAGCAAACTGTTCTTCTTCGGACATTGCTATGCTTAGATGGATCTTGTATGTAAATTTTATAAATACTACATTTGTACACATAGCTGGGAAGTTGAATACAGTGGTTGATATGCTTTCAAGAGCAAAATTCGATGATGAGTCTGATGATGAGGTAGAAAGAGATACACATATGATGAGATATGATCCATTAGTATATGTATATGAGAAGTTTCATGAGAGTGAGTATGATGGCGAGTGGAGAGACATAGGAAGATACCTGAGTATGTTGAAACCTTCCCCAAGCTGGTCCACAAATAAGTATAGATCCATCAGGAAAAAGTCTTACAACTTTTTCTTGAAGGATGGACTTATTTGGCGACACACTAAGGGCAAGGTAAAGAGTCCACAGAGGGTACTGAGTTCGAGGCTTCTTTAGATCAAGGTGATGAGAGAGATGCACGAGACCTTATGGACAGGTCACAAAGGATTCTATGCTACATATGAAAAGATTAGAAAAGCCTACGGGTGGCCAGGGATTTATGTGAGCGTGAGAGGTTTTGTAGACTCTTTTGCTACATAAGTGCATTCATCAATAAGGCACATAGACTTATTACATCCGACTTACCCTCCTTGTATCCATTACAAGTGGGTGGTCAACCTTGTCACCATGCCCAAAGGGATAGATAAGATGAGATATATTGTGCTTGCCAGAGAGGACTTGACCAACCATGTGGAAGGTCGAGCTCTCCGTATGAAGACGACTTATAATGTATGCAAATTCCTTTTAGAAGAAGTCATCTCGAGATTCGGTTATGTTGAGAAAGTGGTTGCGGATAGGGGAGAGTTGGATGCAAGAGAGGCAAAGAGTTCTTTGATTGTCATGGTATTTGATTGTCTCTCACTACTGCCTTTAACCCAGATGCAAATGGGAAGATCGAGAGAGGTCACCCTTCCATTGTGAAGGTGATCTCTAAGGCTTGCAGCAATGACATAAAGCAATGGCCTAGATTTCTCCCATTCGCATTATGGGCTAATAGGATGACTTACACTCGGTCCAGAGGTTTCATGCCTACTGAATTGATGTATTGTCAAAAGCCAATCTTCCCCATCCAGACTCAAATAGTGACATGGTTGATGCTTCCATGGAATGATGGTATGAAGAGGGAAGAACTTTTATCTTTAAGAATAAAGTAGTTAGAACAAGGAAATGAAAAGCTAAAAGAAGCAATCCAAAAGTTAAAGGAGTCAAGGTTAAAGAATAAGATCTATTTTGAAAAAACTCACAGGCTTAGACCACGTAGGATCGAGTTGGATGATTGGGTGTTGGTGTATGATAGCACATTCGATACTCAACACGATGCTAGGAAGAAATTGACCAAACAATGGTTTGGGCCATATGTGGTGACATCTGTGTTTGAAAATGGAATGTATGCGCTTTGCGAATTAGATAGTACTCCTTTGAAGTCTTTGATTGCAGGAAAGAGGATAAAGTTGTTCAAGAAAAGAAATGAAGCGGACGATGAGATTGAGCAGGAACTTCTAGAGGATGCTAATGATACTGATGCTGATGCTGATGAAGAACAATGGATCAAGAGATTGAAGAAAAGCTGGATCAAACAATGATGAAAATGAAGCAAAATGATCAGGTGAAATGTTTCCAATTTCAAATTTTGTTTTCTTTTTGAAAGAGCATATGCATTACATTGATGTGTGTGATAAAGATATGTATGAATTTAAGAAAATCATGTAGAAAGAAGATAGCAAATATCTATTATGGGTTTGCATGAAGCATGAACGACTAGAAATTATATGAATGGAATCAGTTAGCGGGCTAGAGGCTTTTGGAAGTGAAAGCTTAGAATGTGATGGCATGCTTAGACTAAGTGCATGTATATGTTGATCGATTTGAACACTTAGCGAATGGGATTCCTTGAGTCCCACTATTTGTTTCTTGCATGATCTTACCTCCATATGGATCATGATTCATGAGAAAACCTTCATACTCAAGCCAGCTTTATATATGTGTGCATGGTGTTAGTGCGTTGCGATGGGCTAGTAGGCGGGTGGAGCCACCTTGGTCAGGCAATCATGGCCACGAGCTATAGCTAGTTTCGTTGTAGGCCTGACCTATCTGGTGTCATGCACCTGCATGGGTCGAAAGGCGGGTGGAGTCACTCTGGTTGGGTGGTTAGAACCATGAGCTGATGTCGATTTCATGTAGGGTTGACATTGTGTATGTCGTGCACTATGTCGGATTGACAGACAGGTGGGGTAAACTTGGTTGGGCAGACAAGTCCATGAGTTGCACCCGATTTCAACATAGGTGGATTTGTGAAATAAAAATAAAGAGAAAAATGTTGAGCTGAGATGAAGTGAAAAATAAAAAGAAAAGAAAATGAAAGAAAATGAAAAATGAAAAAGTAAAAGGAAAGAAAAGAGAGGTACGATAGAGCTCTTCTATCATGATAGACATTGCCTATCATGGCAGACAAGTCTATCATGATAGATTACCCCGTGACAAACCCGTCTATTATGATAGGCGTGTCTATCATGATAGAACAAATCCCATGATAGATGATATATGATGAACATTGTCTATCGTGATAGACCCATCTATCACAACAAACAAGACCCCATGATAGAGGCCATCTATCATGATAGAGACCATGATTGACCATGGACGACAAATAGCATCTATCATGATAGACGCATCTATCACAATAAACACATCTATCACGATATGCATGTATATCATGATAGACATCCATCCATGATAGACATCGTTGATCTCGACAAAAACCATTTATCATGATTGACAAGATTTTTTGTAATTTTTCTATTTGTCAAATTTTGTTCAATTTTTGTGCCTAATTTTGGGAATTTTATACCAATTTGGAGCTATTTTTGTGGCAAAGCATGGTACCAATGTAGTGCAAGCTTCAGGACAAACATCTTGAGCATCATAACCATGCACCTGAATCAAGGTTCAAAGATTTGAATTAATCAAGTTCAAGAAACCCTAATCTTCTCAAGTCCAATAGTAGTTAGAGTACAATTGTGGAAAACCCTAAGGAAAAAGAAAATAATTTGATTTCTTAAACATCAAAATATGCCAAAATGCAAGTATTATTGATGATGCACTTATAAAAACAATATCTTACATCAAAAGGACACTAAAAAGAACAAGTGATTGATATGAAGTATTTTGATGGAGATGCATCACAATGCACTCTCCTTCTTGAGAGCTCCACGATGATATCCTCGGAGTACAAAATTGAGCTCCAAGCGCCGCACACGGTACTCCGCATAGAGGTTGCAGAATATGCAAAAAACATAGTACACAGGGAGCACAAACATAGACTTCTTATGTGTTACAAATGCAATCGAACTTACAATCTAAAGCTTACCAGATCACTATATGTATTATTAAAGATCATATACAAAGGTGTCCGGTGGCCATTTGGCCTTTCACATGGACACTAATGGTAACAATCTCTCACCAAAGGCCAATATGGCCAAAGTAACTATGGGAGAAAAAATGAAGAATAGTAAAGAATACTTGAGTGTAAGTATACAAACTATACCTCACACTTGATGGGTATGTTACACAGTATATAAGTGACTGTGTAAGATCATGAATCAAGTAACCCCCATCAAGTGACAACAGTATCAAAAACTATCATGTGGTAGAGCTTTAGTTAAAGCATCTGCAACATTATCTTGAGTGTGAACCTTCTCAAGAATAATGCACTCAATGGCTAATCAATCTTTAATGAAGTGATACCTCACCTCAATGTGCTTTGTCTTTGCATGATAGACTAGATTCTTAGCCAAAGGAATGGCACTCTGACTATCACTAAGCAAACACCATACATGCTAAGGTAAACCCATATCACAAGCTAGAAGAGAATGCCATAATGCTTCCTAACATGCCTCACTTGCTGCAACATACTCTGCTTCTATGGTGGAAACAATCGTACATTCTTGAAGACGAGATCTCCAAGAGATAGCACCTCTAGCAAAATGAAAAATGTACCTTGATGTAGACTTACGGTTGTCTACACAATCAGCATAGTCACAATCTATGTAACCAGTAATGGATGCTTTCCCTCTTCCTAAGCATAGAAACTTGTCCTTAATGCCACTCAGATATCTCAAAATCATCTTGACTTCTTCCCAATGTTGCTTGCCAAGATTAGACATATATCTACTCACAAGTCCCACTAGAAATGCAATGTCTAGTCTCATAGCTACCATAGCATACATAAGACTACCAATAGTAGATTGATAATGAATTTTGGTCATGAATTCCTTTTCCTCATCTAATTTGGGGCAATCATCCTTCTCGATTTCACATATGTGGGTAAATGTGTCCTCGATGTGTTTCCACCCTGCATATTGAACATGTAAAGTACTTTGGGTATGTAGTCACTTTGAGACAAGTACATGCATCTTTTACTCCCATCACAAGTAATACAGTTGCCAAGAATATGTTTGACATCCCCCAAATCCTTCATATCAAACGTCTAGCTCAACTTCGTTTTTAGAACTAACAAGTCATAAGGGGACTTCCCAGAAATCAACATATCATCGAGATAAAGTATCAAGCATATCAAGCTGCCATCTGAGCATCTCTTTGTGTAGAGAAAATGATCCTCATTTCTTTGAGAATAGCCTTGAGACTTCATAAAATCATCAAACTTTTGGTACCATTTTCTAGGGGACATTTTAGGCCCATATAATTTCTTCTTGAGCTTACAATCTAGACTTTATTTGCCAAGAACTACATAACCCTCTGGTTGTTCCATATAGAGAGATGGATGAAGCATTTGAGAGATTCAAGGGAGACAAGCCTAGTGAATTAGACAAAGTAATCATAGAATTCAAGGATCCTGATGTTCCATGAAAGGTTATCAATATGGATAACACTTCTGAAATGATGTTTCTAGTTACAAAACATAGTAGACATTCATATACTTGGAAGGGTGAGTCCATTTTTCCTCCACATAAGCCTAATAATCCCCATAGTTAGCACGGGACTGGATCCTCTCATATCTTAGGAAGTCAAAAGGAGAAGTCCAAAGAGCGACCAGAGGTATGTTTTGCAAACCCTATAGGAAGAGAAAGATTAGGAACAATTATTGATAGAGTAGAACAAGAAAGGCCTAGAGGACATAGGCACCAAAGAGGCTTGGAAGAATTCCCTCTACCTAGACCAAGAGAGCATCCTAGAATTTTGAGACCCACTCAACTAGTGAAGTTGATCAAAATTACTTCGATGACACAAGAGATCCATACAGTCATGTGGCTGAATTCAAGCAAGTGTTATGAGATGAATAGATTGAGGATTTGTTCACTCAATACAATGCTTTTGGATTAACATTAAAAAATATAGTCTTAGCATGGTCTCAACCCTTGCATCAAGGTCAATTTAGGGATATCTGTTGGAGCTTGTGGCCTACAGAAGCACATGACCATCACAAGGAAGAAGAAGCTTGGGCACAACATACAATGATAAGTGAATGTACAAAGATAAGTGACCCATTAGGTTTATATGCATATATAGAGTATGGGAAAAAAAAACCTACTAAAGAGGGAGTCTTTGTAGTCCTAGCGTGTTCACACACATAACTATCGAAATATCAACAATTCTCCCTTAGGAGTGATGGGGTGAACAAGGAGTTGGCACCATGTATAAGGAAGTGCCAAGCTATGTGGAAAGACATCAATCTACAAAAGGAAGTAAGCCCAAAGCTTTGCACAAAGCTTAAAAAATGTCTCCCTGGCATAATGATAATGCACCTCAATATTCTATGTCCAAGCATGGAACATAAAGTTTCTCACAACTACCAATGCGCTTTAATTGTCAGTGAAGATGGTGGTGGCAAAAGATTGACCAACACCCAAATCATCCAAAAGGCATCAGAGTAACACACACTCAATAGTTTCTATGAAAGTTGCACTATAGTTAGCCTCACAACTATATGTGTCCAGAGTAGGCTACTTCTTGCTCAACCAAGACATGCATGTGCTACCAACCATGAAGCAAAAGTCACTAGTGGACACATGAGTGTCATATCAATCAGCCTAGTCAGAGTTAGAAAAAACATGAAAATCTGGTAGTAGTGATCCTCCTTGGGAAACAATCCAAGTAGTTGGGTACCACTCAAGTAGCGAAAGATATGCTTAACCACATACCAATGATTGACACATGAGCAATGCATAAACCTGCTCATCTGAGAGATAGCAAACTGACTAGCAGGGCGAGTTATGAATAAGTAAATCAAGCATCCAACAACCTATTGATAGAGAATAGCATCAAATGCATCTCTAGACTCAACCATAAACTTGTTTCCATAGGAGTGGTAATAGGTTTGCAATCATCGAGGCCAAAATGCTACAATAATGTGTCAATATAATTTGTTTGACACAGAGTTGTTCCACAATCAACTTGCATAAATTGAATGCCCAAATAATGATGCAACTGCCCCAAATCTGACATCTCAAAAGACGCATGCAAAACAGCCTTAAAATCAGCACTATGCTTCACAGTAGGACTAGTGAGTAGCATGTCATCAACATATACAAGAATGATCAAAAGCACATCATTTGCATGCTTAACATATAAGGTGCTCTCAAATGGATTGTTCTCATAATCATGTGCAGTCAAGTAGGCATGTATCTTTTCATACCAAGCACGTGGTGCTTGCTTCAAACCATATAATGCCTTTTTCAACCTGCAAACTTTGTTTTCATGCCCTTTGTGTAGAAAACCATGGGGTTGATAAATATACACTTCTTCATGTAGGTCATCATTCAGAAATGAATTTTTAGCTTCCAAGTGATGTACATTCCAACCATGATGGGCTACAAGTGCACAATGCTATGAGCGGTAGTTCTTTGGCATATGGGTGCAAAGGTCTCATCAAAAGCAACACCTCTTTCTTGAGCATAACCTATTGCAACAAAGGTAGTCTTATACCTATCAACTGTTCCATCAAGCTTACACTTTAGCTTGTATACCCACTTATTTTCAATGGCTTTTTTTCAAGGAGGCAAATCATATAAATACCAAGTACCATTCTTCATAATAGCATCATATTGTCATTGCATAGTAGCAATCCAACTTTTTTAATTTTGTGCTTCATCGAAAGAAAGAAGCTCATTCTTGTCACAAACACTAGAGGCATCCATTGCATAGCAGTCTGATATGAAACAAGCACTATGAGATCTTGAACGATTACAATATGATAGAGGTGCATCTAATTTGCTATCTCATAAATTCTACACTAGCCATTTAGGCATAGTTTTGCCTCTGCTATATCAACCCTCTTATCTGTCAAAATTGAAAACAGTAGTAAACGCCCATTCTTCTTGTGGTATAACCGCATCAGCAGAAATCAACTGTTCGTTCAAGTCTTTGATCTTTGTTAGAAAACTGTCCATAGAATCACCTTCATTCATGTGCTCACTCTCCAACTGTTTTCGGAGGTAAGCAACACGAGCCTCATTTCTAGAAGTCATGAGGTTGTTTTAGTGGAAGATGCATTTCAACCATTACTTTCATGTACCAAGGAGACTTCATTTAGCTCTAGAGATTTGTATGATAGTTTCTTGCCTCTTTTTACAGGTGTCCACGCAAGCGTTGGTCCAAATGAGGCAATTTCTCCACCTTTATAAGTTCCACATGATGATGCAATTGTTGATATATTTAGGTAGTGATGTGTGTGAACACACTAGGACCGCCGAGGCACTTTTTTCCCTCTTTAAGAGGTTTTTTCCCCCGGCTTGTATGTATGCCTATTGCCCTAATGGCATACTTATCTTTACACATTCTCTAGTAATACATTCAATATTGTGTGTTGTGCTCCAAGCTTCTTCTTCTTCCTTGTGTTGTTTTCGTGCTTTCGCAGATGTCTAACTCCAGCAATTGGTATCAGAGCAGGTCATCGCTTCATCTACGGCACCATCGACACTCCTCCGTTTGCACTCTCAGAACCGCACGAATTTTGGTGAGCATACTTAGCGTGTTTTCGAGATCAAAACAGCTTCGCTATGTGGTGCGAAAATCAGGATCTGAGCTCATTTCAGCCTCTGAATGCACTATCACAGCGCTTGTGCAGGATATTTTGTCTTTTTGTGCCAAAGGTATATACCAGTTTCTGTTCGCCTGTATAAGCGTCTCGAAGTCCGCTACAGGTCTAGCGGAATTCGTCTGGGCAGTTTTGTTCAACTTTTTGAGATATAATCAATTTTCTGCATCAAGGTATATGGGCTTATATGATGCGACATGTGTTGGTTGAAAAGGACTATGGAACATTGTATAGGGTGTCAAAAAATGTCCTATCACACCTGCAACTGTTACAACTGCAGGTACTGAAGCTGATGCAGAAGGTGTCGAAGATGATGATATTCTGCATATTCCTGTTCGTGTTATGGTTTCTGTTGCACCTACTACAGAGCAGATTCGCTGGGATGGCAGAGATGCCAAGGCACATGCATTGATAGCTTTGTCTGTCAAACGTGCCATTATTCCTCACATTCGCTCTTGCAGAACAGCTAAGGATGCTTTGGATACACTTACCACATTGTACCAAGCTAGGAATGAGGCTCGTGTTGCTTACCTCCGAAAACAGTTGGAGAGTGAGCACATGAATGAAGGTGATTCTATGGACAGTTTCCTAACCAAGATCAAAGACTTGAAGGAACAGTTGATTCCTACTGATGAGGTTATACCAGATAGCTCACTTATGTAGACCGTTCTGAATGGTCTTCCTGATTCATATCAGAGTTTTGCTTCTACTCTTCGGTTGATGATGAAAGGCAATCCAAATGCCTTATCACTTGAGGATTTAGTCTCTGTTTTGTTGCAGGAAGATCAGTCTAGGCAGAACAGGTCCATTATGTGAGTTGCAGATCAAGCTTTCGTGGCTAGTCAGAAGGGCAAAGGAAATTGGAGCTCTTCAACTAGTAAGCAGAAATCTGCTAATTCTGCATATTTGAAGAAGGAAGATAAAGATGAGAAGAAATCAGAAAAGTAGAAATTGTTTTGTTAGTATTGTAAAGGGAATGATCATATCATAAAGAACTGTCCAAAACTGGCTGCTAAAGAGGCAAAGAAGAAAGAGGTTGGAATGGTTGTTGTAGAGGCCTCTACACCAAAACTAGAGTCTGCTAATCTTGTGCAGGAAGAAGAATGGGTGTTTACTACTGTCTGTAGTTTTGACCCATCTTCTCATGATCAGTGCATGTCTACAGTAGACTCAGATGTTTTCCAGTATTTTGACAGTGGGGCAACCAAACATATTACCTCGCAGTGCAGTTTCTTCTCATCACTCGAGCCTGCCCCTACAGGGAATACTGTTACATGCGCCAACAACTCCTCTTATCCTGTTATGGGAGTTGGTAAGATCCTTTTGACTACTACTGATGGTAGTTCTTTCATTTTGTCAGATGCTTTATTTATGACAGGGATCAAGAAGAACCTGTTATCAGTTTCTGCATTAACCAAGATTGGTTTGGTTGTGAAATTTGTTGATGACAGGTGTACAGTTCATGATCTGTCAAATGGCGATGTGATTATTGCTTCTGGCATTTTATGTCGTGGGCTGTATAAGCTCATAGACTATGAAAGATCTGAAAATGATTTGGCATGTGCAGTAAATGATTCTCAGGCTATGTTAGACGCAAAGCTTTGGCATGCACGCTTTGGTCATCTAAATTTTGCTAGTTTGCTACGCCTGCAGAAATCAGAAATGGTGTCCTCTTTGCCCAAACTTGAGGCACCTAGAAAACATGTTTGTGAAGGTTGTATTTTGGGCAAAATGCAGCATTCGTCCTTTCCAAAAGATGGTTCAGTTCGGGCTACTCAGAAATTGCAGCTTGTACATAGTGATGTATGTGGTCCTATGCAAACACCTTCTTTTGGGACTTATCTTTACTTTGTGACTTTCATCGATGATTTTTCCAGGCATGCATGGGTATATCCATTGAAGGCAAAGTCCGAAGTGTTCATGTGCTTCAAACAGTTTTTGGTTTTGGCTGAAAATCTATCAGCATGTAAAATGGGCACCCTCTGTTCTGATCGAGGGGGGGAATATATGTCTTCTAATTTTAATGCATTTATGACTGAACGTGGGATAAAACACCAGTGTACAGTGCCGTATACACCCCAACAGAATGGAGTTGCTGAACGAAAGAACATGTCACTCATGGAGATGGCGAGGTGTATGGTCAGGAGTCACGCTCTTTGGACAGGTGTATGGTGAGGTGTAAAATGGGCACCCTTTGGACATCTGTTAGCTCCAAAGACATGTATGATACTTTGTTGCCTCTTTTTACATGTGGACAGTCTAGTGCTAGTCCCAATGAGGCAACTTCTCAGCCTTTGCAGGTTTCATGTGATGATGCAGATCATTCCATTTCTGATGCAGATTTACATGATGCACTAGTTGATGAGAGAGCTGATATTGAGCAGGCAAAAACTATGCCAAAATGGCTAGTGTAGACTTTGCGTGACAGCAAATTAGATGCACCTCTATCATATCATACTCGTTCAGGCTCTCATAGCAACTCTTTTGCATCAGATTGCTATGCTATGGCTGCATCTAGTCTCTGTGATGAGAATGAGCCTGTTTCGTTTGATGAAGCACAAAATTCAGAAAATTGGATGGCTGCTATGCAATCTGAATATGATGCAATAATGAAGAATGGTACTTGGTCTTTATGTGACTTACCTCCTGGCAAGAAGGCCATTCGCACTAAGTGGGTATACAAGCTGAAGCATAAACCTGATGGTACAGTTGAAAGGTATAAGGCTAGGCTTGTTGCAAAGGGTTATGTGCAGGAAAGAGGCATTGATTTTGATGAGACCTTTGCACCTACATGCTGTATGACTACTGTTCGGAGCATGTGTGCACTTGCAGGCCATCATGGTTGGAATGTACATGAATTGGATATTAAAACTTCATTTCTGAATGGTGACTTGCATGAAGAAGTGTATGTTTTTCAATCCCATGGCTTTGTGCAGAAAGGGCATGAAAACCAGGTGTGCAGGTTAAAGAAGGCATTATATGGTTTAAAGCAAGCACCACGTGCTTGGTATGAGAAGATACATGCCTATTTGATTGCACATGGTTTTGAGATCAATCCAACTAAAAGCACCTTATATGTTAAGCGTGCTAATGATGTGCTTTTGATCATTGTTGTCTATGTTGATGACATGCTTCTCATTGGTCCTATTGAGAAGCATATTGCTGATTTGAAGGCTGATTTGCATGCCTCATTTGAGATGTCTGATTTGGGGCATTTGAATCACTATTTGGGCATTTGATTTATGCAAGTTGATGGTGGAATCGCTTTGTGTCAAACGAAATATATTGACACATTATTGCAGTGTTTTGGCCTTGAAGACTGTAAGCCTATTGCCACTCCTATGGAGATGGGTTTACGTTTGAGTCTTCATGATGCTAGAGATGCATTTGATGCTGTTCTCTATCAGCAAGCTATTGGATGCTTGAATTACTTATGCATTACTCGCCTAGATATTTAGTTTGCTATCTCACATATGAGCAGGTTTATGCATTGCCCAGGAGTCAAGCATTGGCAGACAGTTCAGCATTAGGACCATCGGGGCACTTTTGTCCCTCTTTAGGAGGTTTTTTTCCCCCGGCTTGTATATACGCCTATTGCCCTAATGGGATACTTATCTTTGTACATTCTCTAGTAATACATTCAGTATTGTGTGTTGTGCTCCAAGCTTCTTCTTCTTCCTTGTGTTGTTCACATGCTTCCGCAGATGTCTAACTCCAACAACAATCATTCCATTTTTTACATAGATTTACATGATGCACTTGTTGATGAGAAGGCTAATACAGAGGAGGCAAAACTATGCCTAAATGACTAGTGAAAAATTTGAGAGATAACAAATTAGATGCATCTCTGTATATCCTACTCATTTAGGCTCTCATAGTTATTCCTTTGCATTTTCCCATGAAAACCTATTACCACTCCTATGGAAACAATTTTATGATGGAGTCTTCATGATGTTGGAGATGCATTTGATGTTGTTCTCTATCACCACGCTATTGGATGCTTGATTTACTTATGCAAAATTCGACTTGATATTCAGTTTTTTGTCTCTCATATGATTAGGTTTATGCATTGCCCAAGTGTCAAGCATTGTGAGGTTAAGTGCATTCTTTATTACTTGAGTGGTACCTAGCTACTTGGATTGTTTTACCCCAAGGGGGGATCATTACTGATTGATCTACATGTGTTTTCTAACTCTGACGATTTTGGTTGTTATGACACTCATGTGTCCACCAGTGGTTTTCGATTTATGCTTGGTAGCTCATGCATATCTTGGTTGAGCATGAAGCAACCTAGTGTGGCCACTTTTAGTTGTGAGGCTAAGTATAGGGTAACTTTCACAATGACTTTTGAGTGTGTGTTGCTCAGAAGCCTTTTTGGGTGTTGGTCACTTTTTTGCCACTACCATCTTCACTAATAGTCAGAGCGCATTAGCTATTGGGAGCAACCATGTATTCCATGCTCACACAAAGCACATTGAGATGTACTTTCATTATGTTAGGGAGAGTTTCTCTACTAGAGAGATCAATTCGGCATATGTGCTCACACAGAATAACATTGCAGACCTTTTCACAAAGGCTCTGCATAGGGAGAAGTTTGAAGCTTTTCACAAAGCTTTGGAATTACTTCCATTTGTGGATTGATTTGTTTCCACATGTCTTAGCAGTTTTGTATACATGAGTGCTAGCTCCTTGTTCACCACATCACTTCCAAGGGAGATTTGTTGATATATTCTGGTGGTAATGTGTGTGAACACACTTAGGAGGGTTGGGACACTTTTTTTCCCTCTTGAGGAGGTCTTGTTTTATAACCATAACAGGTTACTTATCTTTGTACATTCACTTGGTAATTCATTTAGTGTTGTGTTATGCTCGAAGCGTCTTCTTCTTCTTCTTCTTCCTTGTGCTATTTGTGTGCTTCATAGATCTCATATTCCAAAAAAAAAAACTTGAGACCCATGTAGATGAAGCACCCTAAGAAAAATTTGGTGAGTATAATGAGGGTGATGATGGAAACTCCTATATCTCTGCTACCTTTAAAACGTACACCAGTAAAGCCATCATTGACTTATGGGCAGGTATAGCTATGGCTACCAAGACTTCATGGATGAAATGGGGTAAATTGGCACTTAGGGCAACAGAATGAAAATCCAACTAGCAAACAAATATATGAGTCATTCTGTAAACTTGCATGTAAAGTTTGAGCACATCGTTGCCTCTTGTGACTTTGGAAAGACTAGTAACTAGGAGCTTCTATTAGGAAGACCTTTCCCATGGCAATTACAAGTAGTATAAGATTTGGGTCAAAATGTTGTCTATTTACAAAACCAAGGAACAAAAACAAGGGTTTACTTGGTCTCCACCTCATATAGGGATTGCAACCAATCTAGTAGAAAGCCATCCACCAAAATGCAGATAATTTTCCCAAAGATGAGTCTTCAATGGAATCTAAATAGAAAGAGGAAGATCTGGCGCATGAAGACACTAATCTCTAGATGTGAAAAGTTTCTCATTGTGAAGAAGTGAGACATAAGAAAAATGAGAACTTAACATGGGAATAATGGAGCTTCAACATACCAATAGATGATCCATCATACATGCCTAGAATCTTAGATGTGGTAGTCAACAAACTAAACTTGAGATGAGGGACTTGAACAATATGATTGGGCTGTTAAAAGGACAAACTTCTATCAAGTCCGCCTTTTAATCTCTGTTCAGGTTCTTGGGGATGGTAGGGGTCTGATACTTCATAGGCCCTTTATCTAGTTTTTCCCACTTAACTAACAAATTAAGCAGTACGCTATTACTCAGTATCAATTCTTCTACACAGTCTTACTACTCGCATTCCAGTTATTCTTTACGCCGTAGGTAACACAGAAGTTAATGATCACCGTAGCGCAGATTGATCATCGTCACCGAACATTATTATGTTAACCAGAAATTAATGTAATTCAACAAAGTAAAGTAACAATACTCAGAGTTACTGGAATCTGCACTCCGACGTTTCCGCAGGGTCGCAAATCGCCCAGACAGACAGTTTGGTGATCCCGTCTCCTCTCTCTGGAGAACACCGTAATGTCTCTTCATTAATAGGAAACGGGTTACATCTCTTCGCTACGACCTTTTGGTACGTGCGGTATAAAAAAAAATATTATTACATTATTCCAATCCGGCGGCCTAACACTGGCACGCATGGTGGACTTGAACCCGCAAGGAAAACAAAATTAAGGCTCATCTACGATGCCTTGGATATACATGGTTCTTGCTAATTTGAAGGTTCTAGCGATTTTCTGTTTTAATGAATCCAACATTAGTTTTAATGTTTCCGGCTCCACCAACTATGCGTCAGTTTGGACCGAACTTGCCGCAATGACCTGACTCATCAAAACTTCAGTCTGGGTCTGCAAAAACGCTTCTTGTAAGTAAAAGTCATTGACAAGGGCTGCATCGCGGCTCAATCTCATATCAATAACTTGTCCATCTATTCTGGATAGTCGCTCTGCTTGACAGCCTAGCTGCTTTTCTCTTCGTTCCAACTCCTGAGCTTGATATTGAATGGTTTGATAATAAGCATCTCTTTCTTTATTAATCCCTGCTACCTCCTTCTGAAGTTGAATTGTCAGACTCATCTGGGCTTTGAGAGCAGAATTAACCTGGAAAAGATCGCCAGTTGCGGTTTGTAGTTCGGCAGTAGTCTGCTTAGCCAAATTAGCCATTTCTTGTCCTCTCTGCACGACCTCATCAAGCTGTATTCAAGTTTCCTCCAAAAAATTGTCAATTGCCACTCGAGCATCTTCTTTATCCTGTACCAACTGATTTAACTGCTTGATCTCTTCATCACGAGTAGTTAACAAAGCATCCTTGGCTTTTAACTCTGCCAATGCTGCATCGCGTTGTGCAATCAATGTGTCTTGCTCTGCAATCCTAGCTTGAAGTTGTTGAAGTTGCATCTGCAAAGCATGGTTGTCTGCCTTAATGGCATCTGCTTCTTCCTGTAATGGGGCAATATCAGCCTCTAAAACATCAACTTTGTGCTACAACTCCTGTCTGATATTGTCGGTTGCCATATTCATTTGCATTGGTAACTACTGAGAGAATTGGATCAACACTCGACCCATCGATTCTAATTCATTAAACATTGGAGCCGGAAGAGGAAGAGGAGAACGTGGCTGAGATGAAGAGGCTGATAATAGGTGAGGGGAAGGTGGTGGAGAATAGTCGGGAGAAGAAGATGGAGAATTGGGTACGTCGGGAACAACAGGCTAGACTGGAACAATGGGCTCAACAGTGTTCATGGTGGAAGAAAGTGGGAGAAGAATGTTAGGCACCAACACTATTCCGGTGGTTTGCTGCTTTGTCATTTTTGTTCGGTCAATCACAACATCAACCAGAGCAATCACTTCATTGAGAATCTATACAATAATTGCTTGAACAACATCTTGATTATGCTGATGAGAATCCTCTCGAGAAGAAACTTCTTCAGAGTCGGCGGTGGAAGCACCTTGTTCCTACTGCTGGATTGGAGAAGAATGGGCGGAAGAATCAACATGAATGGAGGTAGCGGTGTCGTGGAAGACTTCCTCTTCGTGTCCAGCATTGGATCCTTGCACTTGGCTCTCAGAGGGACTTATACGTCTGCGTTTCCGGCAAAGAAGTTGAAAAAGATCTACATCATCATCTTCCTCATCTTCGATCATCCGAGTAGATTCTTCATGCAACAGGAAGGGAGCATTTGGTGGGGGTTGCGTGGCTTGAATGGCTGGAAAAAGAAAAGTGAGGATATGGGGTAGACGCGAATGCGGAAGGTCACCCTTATTGACCTGTTTGATAACCGCAACACATTCACGGTGAATGCGTCGAAAATAAAAAGATGCAAAATTAACAGACTCACGAGAAGCCATACCTATCATCAAGTAGAATGGGCGCGAGATACCGTAGGTGCATTTTTGCAAGTTCAAAATTGCGACTAAAAAGTGTAAAGCAGTACGCTCCGGATCAGGTCGACACAGAATGGCGTACTCATTAGATGAGTGCCATGGAAATAATGTGGTCATGGTGGCTACAAGAAGGAGTGGACCATTCTCCAATCCATCCCGAGGAAGTCGGAAGGCATCGGCAAATGAAGCCAAAGTGAGCACGACTCGTGACAGTAAACAAAGGATAGGCCAACTCTGCTCCGTAGCAGGTGTGGCAGCGATAACGGAAATAATCTGTGCATAAAATGGTTGACACTCCACTGAATGCCAAGGCAATTCAGCGAAGTTCAAAAGACCACGGATATGCAAATACTCACTCACTTCAGGGATGAGTCCTTCACGGAAGGTAGCGACATTGGCTAGTGCTTCCATGGCACGCGCGAGGACACAAGAACACACAAAACAAAGAATGTAGAAACACACAGACACAAGAGCGATTATCAGTAAAAGGAACAAGATTAAGTAGACACACAGGCAACATGAGGCGATCGAAAACCCTAATCATCGTGCGGTATTGAAATGATAACCTTCATAATTACGGCGTGCATGCATGAGCAGACACAGTAACACAGGGCGGCGATTAATCATATTTAGATATCAAAACGAGGAGACTGACGGTCTATATTCAGCCGAAACAAGGAAATAAGAAGAAAATAAGTGACACACGGAAAACAAAAGAACACGTCAGCGGTGATCAGTCGGTTGGTGATATGGGCGTAACTTTGAACCATTAATCGCTTTGGGAAGGGAAACTCCGATCAATGTAGTCAACCAAAAAGTAGCGGGTCCTACTTGCTCACTAACTGTGAACCATTAATCGCTTTGGGAAGGGAAACTCCGATCAATGTAGTCAACCAAAAAGTAGCGGGTCCATTGACTAGCCCTTGTATACATTCGCTGCTGCTAGTGGATACCAGGCTCGAACACCTCAACGGCGGGTTGCAACTACTTACCCGATCGAGTTTGAACCATTGCTGCTTGTGATTCAACTGGTAAAATATAGACCATGTTGGTCATTGGATGTCATACTCTGTTGCATCCTTGCAAAATCTACAAATGTGGTCAATCTCGCCGCAAAAATGACATCGAGGTGGTAGAAGAGAAGTACCTTCCGGTGATGTACCCGCCTGCCATCGATTTGAATTGAAATTGGTATTCCCCTGACCCCTATAATTTCGATAGCCTTGTGACTGATTGTTTCGCATTTGTGGTGGCATGTAATGGGCTTCTGGCTGACCTGGTTCTTGTATGATGGCATTTACAACTGCTCGCCCCTGCACCTTGGCATTATATGCGCAATTTTCTATTGAGTGTCCTGTTGTGTTGCAGATGGCACAATACATCTGGTTAAGGGCACATGTAGCACTGGTGTGCCTTGGATTTTTGCACTTGGTGCAATACATCTGTTTAGCGTGGATCATCTGTTATGTTCTTACTAGCCTTCAACCACTCCAAGTTTAAGGTGAATCCCCCAACTTTATGCTCTAGTTGTGGGGCTATCGCAATAACAGCATCTAGTGTCATAGCCCCCACACAACGGATGATCATAATTTGTCTTAACTGTGGGGTCAAACCGTTAATGAACCACTGGGTTATAACATCATCCGGTAGATTAGCATGTGCTAGAGGCAGTTGTCTTAAGTGAGTTCTAAACAATGTTGCATATTCCTAAATAGTCTGGTGCGGCTTCTGCCGATTGTTCTGCAAATAGTCAAAGATTTCGGCAGGATTCTTCTTCAACCGGAACCTCTGTAAAAACGCATCTCTCACATCATCATAGTTAGCGAAATGGTTGATATCATACTCTGTTAGCCACCTCACTGCTTCATTGACCAATGTAGCCTGAAATGCGATGGCCTTGTACGCCGGGTCAGGTGGGTGGTTTAATATTGCATAATTGATCTCAAACATGCGCACATGTGCATCAGGATCGTCCCCTAGAAATCCACCGAACTTTGTGTACGTCACCACTATTGGAACTGGCCGAAGTGGAGTGATTGGATGTGGCTGTTGGTGTTGTTGTTGCTGTTGTTGACCACTCATGGTGCTAATATTGGTACCGCTGCTGTTTCCTAAGTTCTGAGGGGGTGTTCCTTGTCCTTCGAAATCTGTATTATTAGACTGCTCACCTTCCGGCTCAAAAATAGCGTTGAATCTCTTACGTATCTCCAAATCAAATAGCCTATCCTCAGCTGTGGTATCAAAAGGAGGCAAGTTTGCCCCAAACAATGGTGTACGTAATAAGGATCCACCAGGGGTTACCACACTGTCACTGAAAAACTGTAAATTCCCACCAACTGATACCGAACTTTCACCGGAACTTGTCGAACTTTCACCGAAACAAGGTATACTTCCACCGACAACGATCTCTCTGGGTAACACAACTTTATTCCCGGAAAGGTTAAAATTCTGACCAGATGATGTCGAATCAACTGCGCACTATGTCCCTGTACACTCAACAATTACTGTACCTTCTTCAGAATGTATCGAAATTATATCGGAATCTATCGGAATCTCATCATGTATCACCAAACTGGTACCAGAATCACTGCTAACTTGCTCCGATCCTTCGACAACTGGGCTTAAATGGCCTGCACTTCTACCACTTGAGGGTGTCCCTAATAGATTTGGAACTGCCCAGGGGTGCTGGTCTCTTCTATACTTCGGATAAGACTCGCCGGACCGAGTAACCGGCATATATCACCTCTGTACCACTTGCCTTACGTGCTACTCTACCTTTACTGATTTCTTAATCAATTGCCATCTTCCCACAAACGGCGCCAGTGTTAAAAGGACAAACTTCCGTCAAGTCCGCCTTTTAATCTCTGTTCGGGTTCTTGGGGATGGTAGGGGTCTGATACTTCAGAGGCCCTTTATCAAGTTTTTCCCATTTAACTAACAAATTAAGCAGTACGCTATTACTTAGTATCAATTCTTCTACACAGTCTTACTACTCGCATTCCAGTTATTCTTTACGCCGTAGGTAACAAAGAAGTTAATGATCACCGTAGCGCAGATTGATCATCGTCACCGAACATTATTATGTTAACCAGAAATTAATGTAATTCAACAAAGTAAAGTAACAGTACTCAGAGTTCCTGGAATCTGCACTCCGACGTCTCCGTAGGGCCGCAAATCGCCCAGACAGACAGTCTGGCGATCCCGTCTCCTCTCTCTGGAGAACATCGTTATGTATCTTCATTAATAGAAAACGGGTTACATTTCTTCGCTACGACCTTTCGGTACGTGCGGTATAGAAAAAATATATTATTACATTATGCCAATCTGGCGGCCTAACAGGGCATAGAACCTTAGATGTGGTAGTCAACAAACTAACCTTGACTGCATGCCAAGATGAAGATGCCAATGAATTATTCATGGTGTTGTTTATGATAATGTCAAGAAGGAGAAGGAAGGTGCAAAGTAGAAGAGAAAGATTAGAAACTCAAAAAAAAATGAAGAGAACTCATCCATGTAGCCAATATTTGTCATAATTCTAGCACATTTTATTTGAACAAAGTGAGACCTCTAGATTCTAGAGGCATACTACATTTCGTCACCTATAGCAAGGAGGTTTATGAAGTACTCAAGAGTAAGTTTGATGCTTTAGATGATGATAAGGAATATTAAGATTCTTTCTTTGAGGTTCCCTAAAACCTTGAAAATTACATGATAGAGGAAAGAGAGACTCAAATTGAGATGCCAAAGAGAAGCAATCCTAGGGAAATTTTATGATAATAAAGAAACTACTAAGAAGCTAGTTGTTTCTCATGAGAATGGAAATGTTTTATGCACCCAAATCCCCAATGACCTCTCAAAGGAGGAAGCGATTAATTTAATTAATCTTCTCAACAAGTATAGAAATTCCTTTGCATGTTCATATAAAGACTTGAAGGGAGTTGATCTAGAGATCTACTCCCATAGAATAACTATGATGAGTGAGGCCAAAATTGTTAAAAAACAACCCTACACATACAATGTGACCTACTCCAAGAAAATTAAAGAGGATATAGTTAAGATATTAGAGGCAAGATTCATCTATGAATAGAATGCATAGGGTGCATTTTACATGTGATAGTGCCCAAAAAGAATGGAAAACTTCATCTTTGTATCAACCTCAAAAAGTTCAATGAAGCCACGATAAGGGATAGTAATCCATTGCTAATAACAGATCACTTAATAGAGTAGGTGAGAGGAAAAGAAGTATATAACTTCTTAGATGGATTTTCTTGGTACAATCAAGTATGACTAATGCAATAGACACCTTTCAATGTCTTATGTGCAATGTCTTCAAGAAATACCTTGTTAATGTGCCGAGAAGTATATGTAGATGACCTATGTGCACATTCAAAGATGTGAAGTCAACACATACAAGATCTTAGGTAGATTTTTGATAAATTCCGAGTGTATAAGATCTATCTAAATCCTAAGATGTGTGTATAAGATCTATCTAAATCCTAAAAACTATATATTTATGGTGCATCAATGAAAAATCCTTGGGCACATAATCTATAAGCATGATATCCCCACCAATGAAGAGAAGATTAAGATGGTTGTGGGTATATCAAGGCCCAAGATTGCTAAATAGGTTCAAGTATTTATAGGACACTATGATTATTATAATTGCTTCATTCACAAGTATTCCATGATTTCCAAGACTCTTTATGCATTAACAAATTGTGTCAAATTGACAAAATATTGTGAGAATTTCTTTCAAGAGTTGAAGAAGACATTGATTTCAACATTGATCTTAAAATGCTTGAATGGAATAAATCAATCTACATTCATGTCGGCTCTTTGAATTACATTGTAGGATGTATTCTATCCCAATCGACTGATGATGGAAAACTTGATCTCCCTATAGCCAACACTAGTTTGGAGTCAAATAGTGATTAACATAATTACCCCACGACAAAGAGTGAAGAGATGGGCATGGTGTGTGCCATGAAGAAATTTGGACATTGATTATTGTATAATAAGTTTAAGATCTTTCTAGACCATGAATCACTTTTATACTTAATGAACAAACCATGTTCCATAGGATTGCTAGTATGATGGTTCCTATTACTTATGGAATATTACTTTGAAATTGTGGTTAAGAACGTCAAGACTTATGTTTGAGTCAACCATCTATCTGGATTGACCAACAAAGAAGTGTTCAATGCAATCAATGGAAAAATTTTGCATGAATATGTATTCCATTTGGAAGTTTTTCCTAATTTGGAAGAGCACTTAGTGCTAGTTATTACTTATGGACCACGTCATCTAGATATTAAGGTATTTCAAAAAAACATAAGAGAATCTCAATAGTTGCAACTAAATATAGGTTGTCTATATCACTATGAAAACTAAGGCATGCTCCATTGTTATGTAGTATAGGCTGAATATTTAATCCTAATAGAGAGAACCCATAAGCACTTGTTGAGGTTTACTTGACCTGATTTTCAAATAGTAAGAAATTTGAGAATAAATAGAGTTCATTCGCCTTCTATGGACAAATATGTAGCACTCTATGTCCTTAGTTGCAAAGACTACAAGCATGAACTTCAAATTGAGCATGTTACACTATATTGACTAGCTACTAACCTTGAATGGAGTCAATCTATGGTCCACTACCTTAGAATATGCAAGCTATCAATATATATATATTTATAAAGACAACTCTCTTTCAAAGAGAATGCAAGGGAGTATACATTTATTGGCAATAAATTGTATAAATGTGATAAAGAAGACTTTTTTCGCATATGTGGATATGAATGTGAATATCTTCCATTATTGGAAGCAACCTACTTAGGCATGTTTGGCTATCACTTCTCTTCGGAAAGAACACTAAGACTTATGTCAAAAGATGTGATATGTGTCAAACGCTGAGATATCCCTTTACGAGGGATGAGATACCTCTAAGACCTATGATGCAAGGCATGACCTTTGTGAAGTGAGGCATAGGCTTTATTAGTTCAATACATACCATGCCAAACACATAATTGTCACCTCCAACTCACTCAACCATGAAATTTGACACATATACATAATAGCCAACACTAAGACGACCATATCTTGTACCTAGGATATTGACATATAGCCAATACTTGGCTGATTTTGAACATCTTGGGAATGTGGTCTAGAAGCATTTTAACTCTCCTGTGCAAAGTAATGACAAAAAAAGGGTCATGAATGACCTACCTACACTCACATGCTCATAACACCTAGAATATACAAGAGAATGAAGAAAAAAGAGGGGTACGGGGTAGAGAAATTAACTAAGCATGAACTCTATGCCATAGACATGCATAAGAGCTCATGAAGAAAGAGAAAAGAGGTCAAGAAGGAGGATTTCTAGGACTACACTTCTTCAGCCTATTGAAAATGAAAAGAACCTATACTGAATGAGAAGACTTTATCTTTAATGCATGTGCCCTTAAGTATGTCCTTTCACACAAATGTTGGTGCAGACCAATCACCAATTGAAGATTTGAAAGACAAAGGATGGAGATAAGATCAAGTCTTGAAGCAAAGAAGGTGGTTACATTCACAGGATGAATGATATGTACACGTATGTACATTAGTGAAGACATAGATCACTTATACTTTTGTCTAGTTATAAGCTTGTACATATTTGCCTATAAATACTTTGGAAAAATGTCGGGGCAATAGAGGAGACAATAGGAGAGTATGAGAATAGTGCATTTTGTAAGTTGTAAGACTCATTAGAGTTCATAGGAATGAAGAGAAGTTTCTCTCATAACTCAGTTGTAATTTTCTGAGGAATAGAAGAAAAGTTTGCGCCCGAAGTTTTCGTGTCTTCTCCTTCTGTGGTAGATATTTTGTGGAATGCTTTTGTACAAGTCTAAGTCTACAGTTGATCAACTTTTGTACAAAATTTCAGCTTCCAATTGTAATCAGGTTAAGAGAATTGTGTGTAGGAACATTCATATGTAAAGAATGTTCACAGTCTCCTGAAACAGGCGCAGATTTCGAGTTCAATGAAATGAGTAGTGCTCAGTGCACAGTGAAAAGTTTTACACATATGATAGCTCAAAATCTAAGTTGAGAGATAAGCTATCTACAGCTAAAAGGATTTGATCAAACGGGTTCGACATTGTGAGAACCAATGCTAAGAAGTTAGGGGTGTCCAAATAGACTTCTTAGAAGTGCAGATTTAGACATAGGTAACTTGGTAAGTAGATTTCTCAAGATCTACTAAATCTTTTGGAGTGATTTGACTTGGAGAAGGTGCGCAATCTTTAGGCGACACCTTGTGCAAAGTTTCATAAAAAACTTTACACATTTACTCAGTCAATGAGCAAGATATATGCAGCAGACTTTCTGAGTAATCTTCTTCTTCACAGTTTGGTCAAGAATTTGATATTTGGTCATTAATCTTTCGAATTGGTGAAAGTTTTGACTTACTCTTGATATAGAGGTGCTCTAAGTTCAAGAGTAGGTTGTTCTTTTGGAGATTAACACTCTCCATCAATGGTATCAGAGCAGGAAGCATCAGAATTGAAGAAAGGAAGATCCCGAGTGCTGTAGCTACAAAGACTTTGACATTTGAAAGATTCAAAAGGTGAAAGCTTGCAAGAAAAGCTTGAGAAGGAGATCATACGACATCAAGGAAGTCAAAAGGAGTGTCATTCAAAGTAAAGGTAACTTTATACTTCATAAAGGTTGAAGAATTTAATATACAGGTGAAGGAAGGATGGGAGATTCTCTTCAGATAGAGAAATTGGATAGAGAAAACTATCCTGCATGGTCAATGAGGATGGAAGCTCATCTAATGAGCAAAGATTTGATAGCTTACATTACAGGTGAAGAAGAAAAGCCATAATTCAGAGATCCTAGTGTTCCAACTCGGGAGGAATTAACAGATTTGAAGAATTGGATGAAGAAAGATGCTCAAGCTAGGAGCATTATCTATATGGCAGTCAATGATTACTTGCTACCTCACATTAGAGGTCTTGAAAGTGCAAGTGATATATGGAATGCTTTGGAAGAGCATTTCCAAAACACCACAAAGTCAAGGAAGGCATCTTTGTGGGCAGAATTTACTACTTTCAAGAAGAAGGCCTCTCAATCCATTTCAGATTATGTAACAAGGATGAAAGATATTGCAGATGCATTAGGAGCTGTTGATGAAGACATTGAGGAGGATAAATTGGTAAGGCAAATCCTTACAGGCTTGAGAGGTGATGACAAATGGAAGCCATTCATTTTGTCTATAGAATTATCACTTGATCATTTCACTCCTGATTTAAATCAGTTGCTAGGTCATATGCTAACATTTGAGCAGGATGTTAAAGGAGATGGTGACAAAAGTACAGGTCATGCAATGTACTCAAAGGACAAGAAGAAAGCTAACAAAGGAAAGCAACAATCAGGTGAAGATGAAGGCACAACTAGTCAAGCCAACTTCCTAAGAGGAAGAGGAGGTGGCAAAGGTAGAGGAAGAGGTAGGAGTAACAAAGATGGATCCAAAGCTTGCTGGATTTGTGGTAAGACAAATCATTTAGCCAATGATTGGTGGCATAACACTCAAAGTAATGGAGGATACAATCAGAACTATAATTCAAGAGGAAGAGGAGGCAGAAATCAAAGAGGTAATTTCAGAGGTAGAGGTAGTAGGGGTTACTTTGGAAGAAATGCAGGTAGAGGTTTCCAAAGTCAAAAATATAACAATACCTACTACAATTATGCTTCAGATCAGAAGGAATATTCAACATTGATAATGAATGCAACTTGTGAAAGGCAGAATGAAGATCAAAGAGTCTTCTACATTGACTCAGGGTGTAGCAATCACCTGAGTGGTAACATAGCATTGATGACTGATTTGGAGAATAAGGTATCTAATCATGTTGTTCAAACAGGTGACAACACAAAGCACAATGTGAAGTCAATTGGATCAGTGAAGGCTAAGGATGGAAGCACCTTATTGAGTAAGGTCTTGTATGTTCCTACAATTCCTAAGAGTTTGATAAGTGTAGGACAAATTGTGGAAAAAGGTTATGAAGTGAGGTTCACTAATGAAGGAGTGTTTGTGGAAGATCATAGCAATGGGTATAAACAAATTGTTTCAGGGAAGAAAGAAGGAAGATTGTTCACATTGAAGATTCAAGGTAATGTTGGTCATGCCTTGTTCACTTATGGAAGACATAAGATCTCTGAGTTAGATCTTTGGCACAAGAGGCTTCGACATTTCAATGAAAGAGGTATCAAAGATATGATTAACAATGGTTCAGTGCTTGGATTGCCTAATGTTGCAGGTCAACATATGACATACAGATGTGAAGCATGTCAATTAGATAAGGCTCATAAGCAACCCTATTCTAAGCATGGGTTTATGTATTCAGAGAAACTTGAGTTGGTACACACAGATGTGTGGGGACCATCAAAGGACTTCAGTATCAATGGATCAAGGTATTATGTGATTTATGTTGATGATGCTACCAGATGGATCACTATCTATGTGATCAAAGATAAGTCAGAAGTATTCAATACATTCAAACATTATCATGTGTATGCAGAGAGAATTACAGGACATAAATTGAAAAGACTAAGGTCAGATGGTGGGGGAGAGTATTTCTCTAATGAGTTCAGTGATTACTTGTGGAATGCAGGTATAAAAAGAGAGGTTACTTGCAGGTACTCTCCTCAACAAAATGGTGTAGCAGAAAGGAGGAATAGGACTCTTGTTGAGTTTGCAAGATCCATGATGAAGGAGAAAAATTGCCCAAATTATTTGTGGGCTGAGGCTGTAAATACAGCTACTTATTTGGTTAATAGGCTACCATGTAAAGCCTTACAGGGTATGACACCATATGAGGCATGGTGGGGTAAGAGACCTACACTAGACCATTGCAAAGTATTTGGATGTTTGGCCTATGCATATGTGCCATCACAATTAAGGCACAAATTGGAACCTAAAGCTGAAAAATATGTGTTTATTGGTTATGATGATAAGCAGATGGGATACAGGTTGTGGAGTCCATCCACAAAACATTTTCTTGTATCAAAAGATGTTACATTTGATGAGAAAGGTACTTGGTATGCAGGTACTATCAATATTAATACAGATGATGAAGAAATTGTGAGCCAAAGGATAGGTAAATCAAAGGTTCAGATATTTGATGAGCAAGAGAATAATGAAGTGCAGGTTGAAGTGGAAGAAACACCAAGATTTGATCCTGAATGTGAAGAACCAAAAACCTCAAGAAGTGGAGAACTTAGGAGGTCTACAAGGAACAAATGGCAACCTACAAGGTATAGCTATGATACTTCATTCTTGACTACTAAGGATTATGCTTACATGATTAAAGCAGATGAAGACCCTTCTACATATGAAGAGGCAAAAGGTAAAGAGATTTGGGAAAAAGCTATGCAAGAAGAATACGATGCATTGATGGAGAATCAAACATGGGACTTGGTTCCAAAGCCAAATAGCCAGAAGATCATTGGATGCAAATGGGTCTATAAGACAAAGAGATTTGCAGATGGAAGTGTGTCTAGGTACAAAGCTAGACTTGTTGTAAAAGGGTTTGCTCAGACATGTGGTATTGACTATGATGAGACTTATAGTCCAGTGGCAAAGATGACAACCATCAGAACACTCATAGCAATTGCTGCATGGAAAGGTTGGAAATGTCAATTAGATGTGAAGAATGCTTTTTTGAATGGTTATATTTTAGATGATGTTTTCATGGAACAACCTCAAGGATTCAGAGATGGAAGGTATCCAGATCATGTGTGTAAGCTCAAGAGAGCTTTATATGGCTTGAAGCAGGCCCCAAGGGCATGGAACTATAGACTTATAAAGTTCTTGAAAGAACTTGGATTTCAAGTATCAAAAGCAGATAGTAGCTTGCTTGTCAAAGCAAGTGATGATGGGTTTATTTACATGTGCATATATGTTGATGATATAATTCTTACAGGTACAGATGAGAAAGGCATTCAAAGCCTAAAGAAGCAAATGGAGAAAGAGTTCAAAATCAGTGACTTGGGAGATTTGTCATATTTCTTGGGCATGGAGATTTCATACACTCAACATGGAGTGTATGTGACTCAAGAGAGGTACTTGAAGAATTTGTTAACCAAGTTTAAAATGAATGATTGCAGAGTAGCACCTACTCCAATGGAGGTGAATCACAAATTAAGTAGATTTGGAGGTGAAGAGTTCAAGGACATGAAGCAATATCAGAGTTTGGTTGGTAGTCTTATATATGCTACATTAACTAGGCCTGATTTATCATATGCAGTTGGGGTGTTGTCTCAATTTATGCATTGTCCTAGGAAAGAACATTGGATTGCAGGTCAAAGAGTGTTGAGGTACATTAAGGGTACACTCAAAGAAGGTTTGTATTATGGTTTTACATCAGATACAAATATCAAAATATATAGTGATGCAGATTGGGCAGGTAATCCAGATGATAGAAGGTCAACCTATGGATACATGTGTTATGTGGGAGATAAGTTAATCTCTTGGTGCTCAAAGAAGCAACATACAGTTGCTTTGTCATCTACAGAAGTAGAGTACAAAGGCATGGTTGAAGCTGCAAAAGAAGTGATATGGCTTAAGAATCTCATGAAGAGTTTTGACACTATACAGAGCATACCTATCATTTATGGTGATAACATGAGTTCATTATATCTAGCTGCTAATCCTGTTTTTCATGCCAGGACTAAACACATTGAGATACAGTATCACTTTCTAAGAGAGAAGGTGATGGATAAGGAGATTGAAGTTATACATACTTCAACAAAAGATCAGATAGCTGATATGCTTACAAAAAGTTTAGATGGACCAAAGTTACAGAAGTTCAAAGATATGGCAGGTATAAAGAAGATAAGAGAAACCTCAATTGATGATTGAGGGGGAGCTGTTGGTGCAGACCAATCACCAATTGAAGATTTGAAAGACAAAGGATGGAGATAAGATCAAGTCTTGAAGCAAAGAAGGTGGTTACATTCACAGGATGAATGATATGTACACATATGTACATTAGTGAAGACATAGATCACTTATACTTTTGTCTAGTTATAAGCTTGTACATATTTGCCTATAAATACTTTGGAAAAATGTGGGGGCAATAGAGGAGACAATAGGAGAGTATGAGAATAGTGCATTTTGTAAGTTTTAAGACTCATTAGAGTTCATAGGAATGAAGAGAAGTCTCTCTCATAACTCAGTTGTAATTTTCTGAGGAATAGAAGAAAAGTTTGCGCCCGAAATTTTCGTGTCTTCTCCTTCTGTGGTAGATATTTTGTGGAATGCTTTTGTACAAGTCTAAGTCTAGAGTTGATCAACTTTTGTACAAAATTTCAGCTTCCAATTGTAATCAGGTTAAGAGAATTGTGTGTAGGAACATTCATATGTAAAGAATGTTCACAGTCTCCTGAAACAGGCGCAGATTTCGAGTTCAATGAAATGAGTAGTGCTCAGTGCACAGTGAAAAGTTTTACACATATGATAGCTCAAAATCTAAGTTTAGAGATAAGCTATCTACAGCTAAAGGATTTGATCAAACGGGTTCGACATTGTAAGAACCAAAGCTAAGAAGTTAGGGGTGTCCAAATCGACTTCTCAAAAGTGTAGATTTAGACATAGGTAACTTGGTAAGTAGATTTTTCAAGATCTACTGAATCTTTTGGAGTTATTTGACTTGGAGAAGGTGCACAATCTTTAGGCGACACCTTGTGCAAAGTTTCATAAAAAACTTTACACATTTACTCAGTCAATGAGCAAGATATATGCAGCAGACTTTCTGAGTAATCTTCTTCTTCACAGTTTGGTCAAGAATTTGATATTTGGTCATTAATCTTTTGAATTGGTGAAAGTTTTGACTTACTCTTGATATAGAGGTGCTCTAAGTTCAAGAGTAGGTTGTTCTTCTGGAGATTAACACTCTCCATCAACAAATGCACTAGATATTTCTAAAATTTATTCCTTAATCTAAAATATTACAAAGATATTGTACATGGTTGGGATTATGCAACTAGTGGACTTCTCTAGTGCATTTACAAGGCTTGTCATACATCCCAATGGTTTTTATTAATAAGTGATGACAAGTTCTTTGAAATATTTGACCCACCTTTATGATCCCTCTCCACTTTGTATCCCCTCTTTGCTTTTCTTTTGCTTCACTTCAATGCTCTATGAAATACTCTCCCCCTCCAAATGTCTATCATCCTCAGTAGACCCTTTTGGTATCTTCCATGTGTGTGATTATTGTTGGAGTTTGAGGTCTACAGAAGCACACAAACAACACAAGGAAGAAGAAGAATCTTAAGGAACAAGAAGAAGCTTAAGGAAGAAGAAGAAGAAGCTTGAAGCAAAACACACAATATTGAATGTATTACCAAGAGAATGTACAAAGATAATTAAATTCTTAGGGTTATAGGCATATATACAAGCAAGGAGAAAAAACTTCCTAAAGAGGGAAAAAAGTGCCTCGACAGTCATAGTGTGTTCACACACATCACTACCCTACTCTATCAACAAATCCTCCCAGGGTGTGATGTAGTGAACAAGGAGCTAGCACTCATGTATAAGGAAGTGGCAAGCTATGTGGTATCAACCCACAAAAGGAAGTAAGCCCAAAGCTTTGCAAAAAGCTTCAAAATTCTCCCTAGGCACAACCTTTGTGAAAAGGTCTGCAACATTCTCCTATGTGGACACATATGCAAAACTAATCTCTCAAGCAAAGAACCTCTCCTTGACATAATGATAGTGCACCTCAATGTACTTGTTGTGAGCATGGAACATAGGGTTCCTCACAACTGCCAATGTGCTTAGACTTTCAATAAAGATGGTGGTGGCAGAAGACTCACCAACACCCAAATCAGCCATAATGCATCTAAGCCACACACACACTCAACAGTTGTTGTGAAAGCCGCCTTGGACTCAACCTCATGATGGAGAATGTTAATCTCCAAAAGAACAACTTACTCTTGTGATTAGATCACCTCTATACCAAGAGTAAGTCAAACACTTCACTAATTTAGAGGATCAATTGCTAACTTATCAGAAATTAACAAATCTGTGAAGAAGATGACACACAGAAAAGTCTGCTGCATTGTTCATTCACATTGACCTATCAAATCTGTAAAGTTTTTGATGAAACTTTGTACGAATCATCTCCTAGAGATTGCGCAACTATTCCAAGTTGAAGTACTCCAAAAGATTAAGTATAACTTGAGAAATTGATTTCACAAGTTACCTATGTCAGAAACTGTTACTCAGAACAGTCGACTTTACACCTGTAACTTTTAAGACTTGGTTCTCCTTGAATAGAACCCGTTTTACAAAATGCTTCTAGACATAAGTAGCTTATCTTCCAACTTAAAGATTAAGCCCTCACTCATGCAAAACTTTAAACTGTGCTGGGAGAAATGACCAAAACATTGACTTCGAAATATGCGCCTGTTTTAGGAACCTGTGAATACACTTCACATATGAATGTTCCTTCACTTAATTCACTCAGCCTGATTACAATTGGAAGCTAAAACTTTGCACAGAGGTCAAGCAACTCTCAACTTAGACTTGTACAAAAGCATTCCACAATTGATCTACTGTAGAAGGAAAACACGCAGAAACATCGGGCGCAAAATTTTTCATTTACTCAGAGAAAAATACAACTGAGTGATGAGAGCTAACACACATTCACTTTCCTCTATCTTATGAATTCTATCTCCCTCATTCTTGACTTCTAACTAATGTCACATAAGCTCTCATACATGTCCCGACTTTTCTCAAGGTATTTATAGATAATTTGTACATAATTCTTACTGAACAAAAGATCTAAGTCATCTATGACTATGCTAATGTACATATGTGTACACTTCTCTTGTCCTCTGATTGTAATCTTCTTCCACACTTTAGGAATTGATTCTTCCTTCATCATTTGATCTTCCAAGCCTTCAATTGGTGATTGGTATGCACCAACAGCTCCCCCTAAATCATCAATTGAGGTTTTCTCTGTCTTCTTTATACTTGCCATGTCTTTGAACCTTTGTAACTTAGGTCCATCCAAACTCTTTGTCATCATATCTGCCACCTGTTCTTTTGTTGGAGTGTACATCACTTCAATCTCTTTATCAAGTACCTTTTCCCTCAAGAAATGATACTGAATCTCTATATGCTTAGTCCTGCCATGGAAAACAGGGTTAGCTGCCAAATACAAAGAACTCATATTGTCTCCAAAAATTATTGGAGTACTATGATCAAACTCAAAACTTTTCATCAATGTCTTCAACCATATGACTTCTTTTGCAGCTTCTACCATTCCCTTATACTCAGCTTCTGTGGATGATAAAGCAACTGTATGTTGCTTCTTTGAACACCAAGACACTAACTTGTCTCCAACATAACATAGATATCCATGAGTAGACCTTCTATCATCTGAGTCACCTGCCCAATCTGCATCACTAAACACTTTGATTCTTGTGTCAGAAGTGAAACCATAATACAAACCTTCACTTAGGGTTCCCTTGATATATCTGAGTACCCTTTGGGCTGCAATCCAATGAGTCTTCTTTGGACAATGCATGAATTGTGACAACACACCTACTGCATATGATAGATCTGGCCTTGTCAAGGTAGCATAGATTAGACTACCTACCAAACTCTGATATTTCTTCATGTCATTGAACTCTTCACCTCCATACCTGCTTAATTTATGATTTACCTCCAATGGTGTAGTTGAGGTCCTGCAATCTTCCATGTTAAACTTGGCTAGAAGATTCTTCAAGTATCTCTCTTGTGAAACATATACTCCATGTTGAGTATACACAATCTGCATTCCTAGAAAATAAGATAAGTTTCCCAAATCACTTATCTTAAACTCCTTCTCTATTTGCTTCTTGAGTTCATTGATTCCTTGAGCATCTGTTCCTGTAACAATAATATCATCAACATAAATGCACATGTAAATATATCCATTTTCACTTGCCTTCACTAGCAAGCTACTATCTGCCTTTGATGCTTGAAACCCACATTCATTCAAGAACTTGACCAATCTGTAATTCCAAGCTCTTGGGGCTTGCTTCAACCCATATAAAGCTCTCTTGAGCTTACACACATAATCTGATCCAATTGATTCCATAAAGCCTTCTGGTTGCTCCATATATACTTCATCTGCAATGTAACCATTAAGAAATGCATTCTTCACATCCAATTGTGATAATTTCCATCCCTTGCAAGTAGCAATAGCAATCAATGTCCTAATTGTAGACATCTTAGCAACAGGACTAAAGGTTTCATCATAATCTATCCCATAAGTTTGGGCATAACCTTTAACCACAAGTCTAGCCTTATATCTAGACACCTTACCATCTGCAAACCTCTTTGTTTTATATACCCACTTGCATCCAATGACTTTCTGATTCTTTGGTCTTGGTACTAATTCCCAAGTTTCATTTTCAAGTAGAGCATCATACTCTTCTTGCATTGCCTTCTCCCAATTCTGTTTACCTTTGGCTTCTTCATAAGTAATTGGATCTTCTTCTGTTTTCACAATGTAGGCATAATCTTTTGTTGTTAGGAAAGATGTATCATAGCTATACCTTATAGGTTCTTTCCTTTCTCTTGTAGATCTCCTGATTTCTGCACTTCTTGAAGTTTCAGCCTCATTTGATTCTGGATCAAATCTTGGCCCTTCTTCTACATGATCCTGCACTCTACATCTAGAGTCAACTTCATCAACAATTTCTTCACAAACTTTTACCTTTGCCTTTCCTTTCCTTTGAATTACTTCAACATCTGTATACTCATTTGGTGATCCTGTATACCACATGTTTTGCTCATCAAATGTCACATCTTTAGTAACAAGAAATTTCTTTGTGGATGGACTCCACAACCTGTAACCCATTTGTCTATCATCATATCCAATAAACACATACTTCTCTGCTTTTGGTTCTAGCTTATGTCTTAATTGTGAAGGAACATAAGCATATGCAATACATCCAAATACTTTACAATGATCAAGACTAGGCTTCTTACCCCACCATGCTTCATAAGGGGTTCCTCCATCCAAAGCTTTGCAAGGCAACCTATTCACAAGGTATGTTGCAGTGTTAATGGCCTCTGCCCATAAGTAATTTGGACAATTCTTTTCCTTCATCATGGCTCTTGCAAACTCTACAAGAGTCCTATTCCTCCTTTCTGCTACTCCATTCTGTTGAGGGGAGTACCTGCAAGTTACTTCTCTTTTGATACCTGCATTCCACAAATAATCATCAAACTCTTTTGAGAAATACTCTCCCCCTCCATCTGATCTTAACCTCTTTAGCTTTTGTCCTGTGATCCTTTCTGCATAAGCATGAAAGTGTTTGAATGTCTTGAAGACTTCTGATTTGTCCTTGATTACATACAAAGTAATCCACCTGGTTGCATCATCAACAAACAACACATAATATCTGGATCCATTTATGCTATAGTCCCTTGAGGGACCCCATACATCTGTATGAACCAATTCAAGCATGTTTGAATACTTGTACCCTGATTTGTTATAAGAACTTTTATGTGCTTTACCTAATTGACAAGCTTCACACTTGTACACCATATGTTGCCCTTCAATGTTTGGCAATCCAAGCACCACCTGATTCTTTGACATCTCCTTTATAGCTCTCTCATTGAAATGACCTAGCCTTTTATGCCATAGGTCTAATTCAGATACCTTTTGACCTCCATAGGTAAACAATGCATGTCCCACATTACCTTGGACTTTGAGAGTGAACAATCTTCCTTCCTTTTTACCTGCAATTATGGTTCTATATCCCTGATTTGGATCTTGTACATAGACACCATCATTTGTAAATCTTACCTCATATCCTTTCTCCACAATTTGCCCTACACTTATCAAATTTTTAGGAATAGTAGGGACATAAAGTACCTTGCTCAGAAGTGTACTTCCACTCTTTGTCTTCACTGATCCAATGCTCTCCACTTTATGTTTGGTATTGTCACCTGTTTGAACTGTATGTCCATTCATCCTTGCTTCCATATCAGTCATCAAGGATAGATTCCCACTCAGATGATTGCTGCACCCTGAGTCAATATAAAACACTCTTTGATCTTCTCCCATTGATTCATGAGTTGCATTTAGGATAAGAGTCATGTCATCCTTCTGATCTGATGCATAATTATAATAATTATTGTTGTAGGACTGAGATTGGAAGTTTCTTCCACCTCCTCTACCATATGATGTCCTACCACCTCTTCCTCTGAAATTGCCTCTTTGGTTTCTGCCTCCTCTACCTCTTTGACTATAACTCTGATTGTTGTATCCTCCACTTTGATTATTATACCAACAATCATTTGCCAAATGATTTGTTCTGCCACAAATCCAACAAGCTTTAGCATTATCTTTGTTCTTACCTCCTCTTCCTTTACCTCTGAAATTTGTCTTCCCTTTTGTGAAATTGGCTTGATTTGAATTCCCTTCATCATCATTTGATTGCTTTCCCTTGCCATTCTTTTTCTTGTCTTTGGAGTACATAGCTTGACTTGTACTTCTATCATTGTCTCCTTTAAGATCCTGCTCAAAGGTTAGCATGTGTCCTAGCAATTGATTAAGGTCAGGAGTAAAGTGATCAAGTGACAACTCTATGGACAAGATAAAAGGCTTCCACTTCTCATCACCTCTTAGACCTGTAAGTATTTGTCTTACCAACTTTTCTTCTTCAATATCTTCATCCACTGCTCCCAAGCTATCTGCAATATCTTTCATTCTTGCCACATAATCTGAAATTGATTGTGAGCTCTTCTTCTTGAAAGTTGTAAACTCAGCCCATAGTGAGGACTTCCTTGACTTAGTTGTATTTTGGAAATGCTCTTCCAAGGCATTCCAAACATCTGTAGCACTTTCTAAACCTCTGATGTGAGGTAGAAGATAATCATTTACAGCCATGTAGATGATACTCCTTGCTTGAGCATCCTTTCTCATCCAAGTCTTCAACATTGCAAGTTCTTCCCTAGTAGGAATACTTGGATCTGCAAATTCTGGTTTTTCTTCATCTCCTGTAATAAATGATATAAGATCTTTGCTCATGAGGTGTGCTTCCATCCTCATGGACCATGCTGGATAGTTCTCCCTATCTAGCTTATCAATCTGCAAGCTTTCTCCCATCTTGTATCCACCTGTGTATTGAAACTTCAAGCTTTACAAACAATGTATATACCTTTACTTCGAATTGAACTCCTTTTGCCTTTCTTGATGTCAATTTGTCTTCTCCCCAAGCTTTGACTCCAAGCTTTCACTTCTTGATCCTTCAAGTGTTGAATTTCTTGAATCTGCAGCAGTCGAAATCCTCCTTTTCTTCAAAATTGATGTCTCCTGCTCTGATACCACTGATGGAGAATGTTAATCTCCAAAAGAACAACTTACTCTTGTGATTAGAGCACCTCTATACCAAGAGTAAGTCAAACACTTCACTAATTTAGAGGATCAATTGCTAACTTATCAGAAGTTAACAAATCTGTGAAGAAGATGACACACAGAAAAGTCTGCTGCATTGTTCAATCACATTGACCTATCAAATCTGTAAAGTTTTTGATGAAACTTTGTACGAATCATCTCCTAGAGATTGCGCAACTATTCCAAGTTGAAGTACTCCAAAAGATTAAGTATAACTTGAGAAATTGATTTCACAAGTTACCTATGTCAGAAACTGTTACTCAGAACAGTCGACTTTACACCTGTAACTTTTAAGACTTGGTTCTCCTTGAATAGAACCCGTTTTACAAAATGCTTCTAGACATAAGTAGCTTATCTTCCAACTTAAAGATTAAGCCCTCACTCATGCAAAACTTTAAACTGTGCTGGGAGAAATGACCAAAACATTGACTTCGAAATATGCGCCTGTTTTAGGAACCTGTGAATACACTTCACATATGAATGTTCCTTCACTTAATTCACTCAGCCTGATTACAATTGGAAGCTAAAACTTTGCACAGAGGTCAAGCAACTCTCAACTTAGACTTGTACAAAAGCATTCCACAATTGATCTACTGTAGAAGGAAAACACGCAGAAACATCGGGCGCAAAATTTTTCATTTACTCAGAGAAAAATACAACTGAGTGATGAGAGCTAACACACATTCACTTTCCTCTATCTTATGACTTCTATCTCCCTCATTCTTGACTTCTAACTAATGTCACATAAGCTCTCATACATGTCCCGACTTTTCTCAAGGTATTTATAGATAATTTGTACATAATTCTTACTGAACAAAAGATCTAAGTCATCTATGACTATGCTAATGTACATATGTGTACACTTCTCTTGTCCTCTGATTGTAATCTTCTTCCACACTTTAGGAATTGATTCTTCCTTCATCATTTGATCTTCCAAGCCTTCAATTGGTGATTGGTATGCACCAACACCTCACAGGTAGAAGTCACCACAGTAGGTTGCTTCTTGCTCAACCAAGATATGCATGAGCTACCAAGGATGAATGAAGCAAAAACCACTCGTGTACACATGAGTGTCATAGAAACCAGGCCAGTCAGAGTAAAAGAAGGCTTCTAAATATGGTGGTAGTGATCCCCCCTTGGGATAAAACAATCCAAGTATCCGAGTACCACTCAAGTAGCAAAAGATACCGTCAACCACCTGTGAGTGTTTGACACATGGAATGCATAAAAGTGTTGATTTGTGAGACAACAAACTAAATATCTGACCGAGTAATGCATAAGTAAATCAAGCACCCAACAGTCTATTGATAGAGAACAACATCAAATGCATCACTAGCATCATGAAGACGCAACCATAAGCCTGTTTCCATGCAGGTATCAATAGGTTCGCAATCTTCAAGGCCAAAACGTTGTTGTTTGACAAAAAAACTATTCCACCATCAACTTGCATAAAATGAATGCAAAAGTAATGATGTGAATTCCCCAAATCTGACATCTCAAATGAGGCATGCAAATCATCCTTAAAAACAACAATATGCTTCTTATTAGGACCAGTAAGCGGCTTGTCATCAATATAGACAACAATGATTAGAAGCACATCACTTGCACACATAACATATAAGGTGCTCTCAGTTGGAATGTTCTCAAAACCATGTGCAATCAAGTAGGCATGTATCTTTTCATACCAAGCATGTGGTTCTTGCATCAAATCATATAATGCCTTTTTCAGCTTGCACACTTTGTTTTCATGCCCTTTCTACAAAAAACTAGGTGGTTCATAAACATACACCTCCATGAAAGTTACCATTCAAAAATGCATTTTTAATGTCCAAACAATGTACATTCCAACAATGATGATTTGCAAGTGCACAGATGCTACAAACAGTAGTCATTCAACATGTAGGACCAAAGGTCCCATCGAAATCAATGCCTCTTTCTTGAGCATAAACTTTTGCAACAAGCCTAGCCTTATACCTGTCAACTATTCCATCAGGCTTATGCTTCAGGTTGTATAGACACTTAGTGCCAATGGCCTTTTTGCCAACAGGCAAGTCACATAAAGACCAGGTACCATTTTTCATAATAGCATCATATTTTGATTGCATAGCAGACATCCGATTTTTTGAATTATGTGCTTCATCAAAGGAAACAGTCTCATTCTCATCACAAAGACTAGAGGTAGCCATAGCATAGCAATCTAATGCAAAAGAAGCACTATGAGAGCCTAAACAAGTACGATATGACATAGGTGCATCTAATTTGCTAACTCACAAAGTGTGCACTAGCCATTTAGGCATAGTTTTTGCCTCCTCTATACTAGACCTCTCATCAACAAGTGCATCATGTAAATGTACATCAGAAATGGAATGATCTACATCATCATGTAGAACCTGAAAAGCCTGAGAAATTGTCTCATTTGGACCAGCACTAGACTGTCCACCTATAAAAAGAGGCAACAAAGTGTCATACACATCTTTGGAGCTATCCTTAGTACATGAAAGTAATGGCTAAGTTGCATCTTCCACAAAAAAAAACATCATGGTTGAACAAAATGAGTTTAATCTATGGATGATACAAACGAAAGCCTTTGCTTTTAGAACTATACCCAATAAAAATACATTCACTACTTTATCATCCAATTTCTTGCGGTGTTGTCTAGGCACTAATCCATATGCCAAACAACCAAAGATGCCCAATTGAGCAAAAAATGGCTTGCAACCATGCCAAGCCTCATATGGAGTGATAGACTGCAATGCTTTATTGGGACACCTGTTAAGTAAATATGTTGCACACATAACAACCTCAATCCACAAACTATGTGGTAAAGCCTGACTCTTGACCATAAACCTTGCCACCTCCATGAGTGACCTATTCTTCCTTTCAACAAATTTATTCTATTTAGATGTGTATGGCACTGTACATGGATGTTTTATCCCACATTCAGCTAGAAATGCATTAAAATCAAAAGATAGATATTCCCCCCTTGATCAAAACAGAGGGTGACCATTTTACATGATGACAAATTTTCAACCAAAACCAAAAATTGTTTGAAGCACATAAACACTTCAGACTTTGCTTTCAATGGATATACCCATTGACTGTTGGAAAAATCATCAATGAAGGTCATGAAGTAAAGGTAGTTCCCAAAAGAAGGTGTTTGCATAGGACCACAAACATCACTGTGAATAAGCTGCAATTTTTTAGTATCTCATTTTGAACCATCTTTTGGGAAGGAGGAATGCTGCATTTTTGCCGAAAATATAGCCTTTAGAGACATGTTTGCCAGATGCCTCAAGTTTAGGATAGAGAGGATACCATTTCATATTTCTGCAAGTGTGGTAAACTAGCAAAATTCAGATGACCAAAGCATGCATGCCAAAGCTTTACATCTCACATAACATGAGAATCTTAAACTGCACATGTTGAATAATTCATAGATTTTTCATAATATATGAGCTTATACAGCCCACAACATAAAATGCTAGAAGCAATAATGACATCACCATTTGATAGATCATGAATTGTACATCTATCATCAAGAAATTTCACAACTAATCCGATATTGGCTAATGTTGAAATAGATAAAATTATTTTTCTTGATCCGAGGCACAAATAAAGCATCTCAAAATGTAAAGAACTACCACCATGAGTAGTCGGAATGATCTTACCAACTCCCATGATAGGATAAGAGGATTTGTTGGGGCATGTGATAGTATTCCCTATAGGGGCAGGCTAAAGTGAAGTGAAGAAATTGTGCTGTAAGGTAATATGTTTGGTTGCCCCACTATCAAAATACCAAACATCTAAGTCTACTACAAACATACACTATTCATGAGAAGATGGTTCAAATTACAAACAATAGTAAATGCCCATTCTTCATTGTGCACAAGATTTGGAAACTTTGATTTGGGTTTAGAGGCCTCTACAACAACCATTCCAACCTCTTTTTTCTTTGCCTCTTTTGTAGCCAACTTTGGACAACTCTTTATGAAATGATCATTTCCTTTATAGATTTTGCAAAACAATTTGTGCTTTTCTATTTTTGTCTCATCTTTTTCATCCTTCTTTGATCATGTAGAACTAGTAGATTTTTGCTTACTAGTAGATGAACTCCATCTACCTTTGCCCTTTTGAGTAGCTAGGAAAGCTTGATCTACAACACGCATAATGGACCTCTACTGTCAAGAATAATTTTTTGCAACAAAATATAAACTATCTCCTCAAATATTAAGGCATTTGGATTGCCTTTCATCATCAATAGAAGAGCAGGAGCAAAACTCTCATATGAATATGGAAGACTATTCAGAATAGTCTACACAAGTGAGCTATTTGGCAAGACTTCATCAGTAGAAATCAATTGCCACTTCAAATCTTTGATCTTTTTCAAATAATTGTCCATGGAATCTCCTTTATTCATGTGGGCACTCTCTAACTATTTTCAGAGGTAAGCAATATGAGCCTCATTACTTGCCTAGTATAAAGTGGTAAGTGTATCCCAAGCATCCTTTGCTATTTTGCAAGAGAAAATGTTAGGAATAATGGCACATTTGATAGACAAGGCTATCAATGCATGTGTCTGAGCATCTCTACCATCCCAATGAAGTTGCTCTATAGTAGGTGCAGTAGGAATCACAACACAAATAGGAATTTGAAGATCACCATCTTCAATGCCATCCGCATCACCTTCAGTAACTATATTTGTAGTTGTAGTAGGACATTTTTCAACACCCTGCACAATAATCCATAGCCCTTTTGCAACAAATACATGATGAATCATATATGCCCATAATGGGTAATTGATACCATCGAACTTATCCTCAACAGCCAAAATATGGAGTACATCATTGGTTAAAGCCATGGCCATTGACTAAAATACCCTGATGAAAAAAAATGATTGTATCTCAAAATGTTAAATAGAATTATCCTATTGAGTTTTGCTAAACTTGTAGCAGACTTCGAGGTGCTTAAAATTGACAAACCAAAACTGTATATATTTTTGGTACTAAAAGATGAAATTCCCACATAGGCACTACGATAGTGCATCTAGAGGTCGAAAGGAGCTCATATCATGATTTTGACCCACACAGTGAAGTTGTTTTGAACTCTTATTTTCCCTGAGTATGCTCACCAATTTTTCAATGATTTTGAGACTATGACCGGAGTGGTTTTAACAACACCCTAGATGAAGTGGTGACCTACTCTGATACCAATTGTTGGAGTTTGAGGTCTACGAAAGCATGTGAACAACACAAGGAAGAAGAAGAAGCTTAGAGCACAACACACAATATTGAATGTATTACCAAGAGAATGTACAAAGATAAGTAACCCATTAGGGTTATAGGCGTATATACAAGCTGAGGGGAAAAACCTCCAAAAGAGGGAAAAATGTGCCCTCACGATCTTAGTCTGTTTACACACATCACTACTGTAATACATCAATAATTATTATTTATTTTTCTGGGAGAGCTTCATCAAGACCCATACATAGGTGACTTTGCAAGTGACGATCTTCAGTCCTTCCATGTGTTATGTTCCCTTTGTGTGCAAAGACTTCCATAGATGATGAAAACATTAATCATCTTTTCTCCTCACTGGATTCCATTTTGTATCTTGTTGGAACTTCTTCTCGTCTTTCTTCTTTGTCTTTGTGCTTCTTTTGGGCTCATCTTTCATACTTTCTTTAAAAATTGATCCATTCACCATGTTAGTGGTTCAGCATGTAAACAATAGATATCTATTGCATGGCCTTGTAATGTGGCTCTATATTGAATGCATATATGATGTGAGAAAGAGATGAAAAATTGTGTAAGAGACATGGTTGTGCAATGATCTTAGGGTTGTTGCTTGAAGAGGCTTTGTCTTCTCCAACTAAAGTTTCTCCATATATGACATAAATTCTTTCACCAAAGAAAATTCTAGAGAATACCACATGTCGTGTATTGATATTGAATATGTTAATTGCTAGAAAAACCATATTTGCCAAGCTTTTGTTGATGAATTTGTTCTTTGTGGTAGAATAGGTTGCTTGACTTTTGGTTGCCATGGTAGAGACCCCTATAATGTGGGAGTCTGTTCTCTTAGAGTATGTCCTTTGTTGTGCCAAATTTTGGAATCCTTGACCTTTTTACTCTGAATAGTGTGTTTCTTGGGCCTCCAAATATACTGACTTTCTTTTGAGGATCCAATATGGTACTTGGATTCCCTAATTTGCTCCACTTGATTTGCATTTTGTGTGCTTCTTATTGTCTAATTTTAAGATGGTTCTTGCTTGTGTGAGCTTGTAATTGCTTCTCATAGGATAGAGTGGCTAATTTAGTCAGTGATTTGGTAATTCAAATTTTCTTTATTATGCTTCATTGCTTCACTCCTTGTCTTAGTTTTGAATTGTTTGCCCTTTGTTTTTGTTCTTAGGTTTTACTTCTTTTTTTGCCCATCCAATGGTTGATTGCCCTTAATGAACATGGAATGATAGATATTAGGAAACCAAATGTAATCATTTTTGTGCTAAACCATAATTTCGGACACCCAAATATGACATGTATTGGGCCCTCGCCAATACTCTTCCCATGGGAATTTTTTAGCCTTGTGCGTGAGATACTTTTGATGAGCTTGAGGACATTTTTTTCTTGATTTTTTCCCTAAAGGTTTGACAACCTCAATTGGTTGAGTTAAATGGGTCTTTGGTAGCCACTTGAGTATTCCTTGTGCTTGAGACTGAGAAACCTTCTTTGATAGCCAAATGTGCATTATTAAACTAGAGTTAGGTCTATCCAAATATGGATAAGTTACCAACTTCTTCTTTCTTCTCATTCTCATTCATTTGGATTTGGAACTTTGTAGCAATTCAAAGTGCTCACAAAATGTATGAGTGTACCTAAGCTCAAGAGTTCTTAGGGACTTGTGATGAAAGAGACTATACCTCAATCATCAACAAGTGCATGTAGTGGTGGATTAATGCACGCTTTAATTTATCAATCCGTGGACATAGACATATCAAGTGGATGACGACATGTGCTTTTCAAATGGCTAATGGCATGAAATGTGCAAATCTTGCATGTATTTTGATTCCCATTGAACATGCAATGTTTGCTCCTGATTTAGCTAGTTGGCATACCTTTCTAATTTTGCACGTAGCTCAATAATGTCTACATTTGAGGTAGTTTGAGCTTCCAAAGGTTGATTCATCAAAATAGATGTTACCAATTCTTTATTTCAATTATGGAGCTTGCCCGCTTCATCCATGTATACCTTGCTTTGCATCTTGAGAAGCTTGCTTCTATTCACTAGGCATAGCTTTTTTGCTTCACTAGCTTCATATTTTTGTTTGATTTCATCTATTTGGTTTTGCAAATGAATATTCTCTGCTTTTAGCTTATCAATCTCTATAGTCACCTTTATAAATTCTTCTTCTTTTTGGGTAAGTGCCAATTGTGATTTCATTATTTGGTGGGGAAATTGCTTGCTCAAAGCTTTGAATTGAACTTGTTCTACATTTGCTTGTTCATATTCTTTATTAGCTTCCTTTATATTTTGTTGTGTGTCCATGGCCATTTGCATCATATGTTTGACTACCAGCTTCAATTGGGTGAGGTCCACATTGAGCCATGTTTTGGGTATGACTGGCTCTTCTTGTTAGTACATCTTTGCCTTTATTTACATGTAGAGTTTCATTAAAAGGGCTGCCTAATTTGAAGTTGTATCTGCGGATCGACTTCTTTCTTTTTGTCTTTTTTGGAATAGCTTCCTTCACATCCATTGGGGATGGCTCCGCTACTATCTTTAGGGGTTCAAAAGCCTTGTTGGCCTCTAGCTCCTTTTCTTGGACTTCTTCTTTTGGGTGCACCATAATTTTTGGTCCTTCTATGACAATATCTTTAAATTGTAATCTTGTGGTATCATTCACATGAATTGTATATACATTTTCTCTTATAGGAGTGCCTTCTGGTTGTTCTTCATCACCCACATTTGCATCTTTGACTTTCTCTTCAAATATCACCTCATGTTGGTCTACCACTAATCTAGCTCAACCCATTTTCCATCATCATTTGTTTCTATGTCAAGATTCATTCATACCAGATTGTTCTTTGTCCTCCTATGATTCTGATGATGAGCTCAAATCAGTCAAACCCAACTCTTTGTATCGTTCCATTTGGGACAATATTTTACCTGGTATATTTTTCTTTACTTCACTGGTTTGGCGATAGTGGTGACCCTATACAATGAGATTCACTTGCCCTTCTTTATATGTGTGGATTGCTTGTAGGGCTTCTTGTAATTCCTCTTCCATAATGGGTGGTGCTTTGTTGAGACTTGTCTTGGGAATCAAATGCATTCGTTTTTATGAGGGAGTTACATCCATTACTTTCTCTTCTTGCATTCTTTTTGCACCTCTCATCATTGGCTTAGAGATAGGGCCCTCTTCTTCTATAAGCACCACACCTTGCGTTTTCTTTGGAACAGTGGAAAATTTTACATATTTGGCCATTTCCACAGTTGAAGGCATCTCTTTTAGGTGATCCCAAATGTTCAGGGCATGATATATCAAGATTGTTAGGGCCACACTACCATTCAAAAACTTTTTTTTGCCCCATTGTTTCTTTGCTTCGAAGAGTCACTCTTGTACATATGGTGTAAAATTGATTTGATTTCCAACATGTTTTACTGCATGCGAAAGTAACTGTACCACTATTTTTTGTGGCACTATGTATTTTTGCATATTTGGGAAGCAAAAATGCTGATGCAAAAGTCTCACTGATTCCTCTATTTTGATTCTATTGATATCCAAAAATGTTATTTTCTTTGCTTCATGGCTTTCATCTTTTAGGTCTGTAAGGCCATCTTTTGTCTAGGCAAAAGTTTCTTTGATTAATTCATGTGTGAACTTGATCATCGGTCAATCACCTTGCAAATTCATCACCTTAGCTTCAGGCACGGTTGGTATATCCAGAGTAGGGTGTAAGGTGTTCACCACTTGTGTATATCTTTCAAAATATGGCTTATAGATTGGTAACATTAAGTATCCTTCAATGCCCGCTCTTGGCCATATATCGATTGTTCTCAGAAGCTCATGGAGTACTTTGAAATCTTGAGACATTATAGGGAATTGGCAATCCTTGTCCATGATTCTGATAGTGATAAAATATAAATGATCACCTACTAGCTGATCCTCTCTGAACCAATGTCCTCTTTCTTTGATTTTGCTCTCCAAGGGAAAGTCCAAGATCTCCTCTTGTTGGGTTGCTTCAGAGTCATCATAAGCCATCTGCACTTGAAATAGAATTTGTAACTAATCTCATATCTGAAGGAACATACTTTATTCTTGTGTGCACAAGAAATAGTTGTTTGTCATTAAATAGCTCCCTCTCATAGGTTTGAGATGATCATGATACCTGATGAGATCTATTTTTTCATTTTCTTATTTTTTATTTGTGAAAGAAAACATAAAAGTTAATCATAGCCAAAGAAATTATTAGTATGTGTTAGTAAAATTTCCTAGACTATTATTGTACAACTTAAATGCTAATCCTTGGAAGGAAATGTGCACCACAAAACCAGATGAGGAAGTTGTGTGCGAAATGCAAGGCCTTGTAGTGTGGCCCTATCGTGCATACTCTTCATGCATTCAGCTCAACATGAGTGCAAGATTGATTCTTTTGGTTGGGTTGGTGCATTCTTGGTTGTGCATTCAATCTTCACACATAGGTTATACTATGATCCTTCCTTGTTGTATTCCATTTTGATTCTGATGTTGTGTCCTTTGATTTAATTCTCCACAAGTATTTGCCCTGCTTCTAGAGTTTCTTTTTCTCTACTGGTCCTCTTCGTCTTTTGTCTTGATGGGAGGCTTTGATGACTTTGACATCAATGTGAGTTGCTTTCTCTAAGGCCCTTATTTCCTCCTTCACTCTTTCCATTGTCTTCCTTCGGATCCACACTTGCATTAGTGATCTTTGAGCATCCATTAATCGTTTGGGTATCAACACTTGTAATATCCTTGATCCATCTTGCAATAAGCTTCGATCCTTGCTAGCTCCCCACCTCTTAGAGTTTTTGGTTGGTTCCAAATCCACCTTGTGTTTGTATTATTGAAGTTGATTCGTGTGAATCCATACTTGTTTCATGCTTTGACAATACTATCTTTGGGTTGTTTTTGATGGGGGATAGGTGGTTATTTTATTACAGTTCTCTCTAGAATGAATCCCCTCACTAATGTGCTCAGAATGAGTCTCTTGAGAAGAAGGAATAGGTCGAACACACAAAATTGAACAAGGTATTTTGTTGGTTTTGTGTTCAAGTAGAAGCCTAGAATTAGTCAATAAGGATTGTGAATGGGATTCTTTTGTATGCTTACTATGACTTGAGGCCCTAGCATTTTCTTTACATGTTGATTTTAGTCTTTTTTCATCCAATAGACTAAAAACCTCTCTATGACCTATTTTTGGTGATATATATATCCTTGAGCTAGGTGGATAGTGATTTTGAGTTAAAAAATCCAATCTTGTCCTAGGACCAATTCCTCTAGAAGGTCTGAGTCTTTACAGACTAAGAGCCTTTGTTGCATGGTATTATTTCCTAGATGTAAGGACATGGATACTTCTCTTAGGCATTCAATGATATTACCTCCAATTCCTATCATATGAGCCTTGGTTGGTTTGAGGGGTGCTTTTAGCTTTTCAAAAAAATAAGCTTCTATATTGCCTAGAGTTTCTCCCATGTCAATTAATGAATCCACTAATTGGTACTCTTCTTTACCAATCCCTTGGTTTAAATATGGTTGTCCTATGTGGTTTCCTAAGGTTTTTACTTGGCTAGTGTGGTAGTTTGCCATGGCTATAGGCTCTTCTCCAAAAACTTGGATATTGTGGTAGTTTGCCATGGCTATAGGCTCTTCTCCTTGCAAGTACGTTTCATCAAATTCTCATATCCATTCTTTCCATTTCGGTATTCTCTCCAAGGCTTCTAATATGGCTTCTTCCCGTATTCTTTCCTCTTCCTTCTTTCTATTTTGTGCTCCTAAGAGTCTTGCTAGCATTCCTTCTCCCAATTTTATAGCCACTTATGTAGTTGGGTAAGATGTCTCCATCTAGAATGGCTAGGTTAATGGCTCCACTTGTGGAGATTTTGTTTATAAGCAATGGTCCATACCCTAGTTGTTGTAGTTTCTTTGCAAGTTGTTTTAATGTGTACACCAACACTAGATCTCCTTCTCTAAATTCTTTATCCTTGATATGAGAATCATAATAAGCTTTTTACCTTCTCTTTGTTGCATGGATGCCAACTACAACTTGTAATCTAGTCTCATGCAATCTCTCTATTTGGTCCAATTCTTTTGATAATTCGTGTCCCCTACATTCATATTTCTCAGTCACTCATAGAGTACGAACCAAGAAATCAATTGCTAGTGTTGCATTTTTCCCATAGACTAGATTGAAAGGTGTTGTATTGAAAGCTATTTTTTAAGATAATCGGAAGGCTCATGTTGCATGATGCAATTGTTTATCCCAATCTGATCTTCCATTATTCACTATCTTATTTAGAACAATACACAACACTTTATTTGAACTCTCGCCTTGTCCATTAGCCTATGGGCGATAGGATGTTGGTTTTTTATGAATCACTAGAAAGTTCATTCATGAGTGAATCAATGACTTTGTGAATGAAGTGAATTCCTCTATCACTTACAATCTTGATAGGGAGTCCAAATCTAGTGAATATGTTTTCAAACAAGAACTTGGCTATAGTATGAACATCACTTTTTCTAGTGGCTTTTGCTTCTACCCATTTTGTCAAATAGTCAATAGCCACTATGATGTATTCGGCATGTGATCCTTTTGTTGGGGGTTAATAGGTCCAATAGAATCAATGCCCCATTTTCGAAAAGGTCTTGCACTAATCATGGGTCTTAAGGGCATATCATCTTGTCATATGGGATACTTCATTCGTTGACATACATCACAACTCCATACATAGGTTTCAACATCCATGTGTAAGTTGGGCCATCGTAAGCTTGCAAAGAAAATCATTTTTATAGTTTTATCGGCTGAAAAATGACCTGCTATTGCTCTAGCATGTGCCATTTCAAGTATAGGAAGGTATTCTTCCTCATGCACACATTAGCCTAATTGATTATCCTTCCCTCCTTTAAACAATTGTTTTCCCATAATTACATAATCCTTGCTTTGTTCTTCTAACATTTGCTTCCTGACTAGGCTTGCTCCTTCGAGATAGGTATGTGATTTCAAAAATTCAACTAGTGGTTTAATCCATTTAGGGGTAATCATAGTGTAACATAATGATGAATGTTCATCGTGGGTATTCTCTTGACATTCTTGGCAATTAATTATGTGTTCATGTACATCCTTTTGCATGTCCAGCCAATACACACCTAATTTTTCAATCCTTCAGTTGTCCTTATGTGTTCTCTAATTGTTTTTGTGGGCTCATTCGAGTAAACCCTTTCGCTCCTCGTCTTCTACACATCTTAGAAGTATTCCATTAAAGTCTTTGAAATATAGATTGCCTACCACAATGTGAAGGTTTCTTGTTTTCTAGAACTCCTTATCATTCTTCTTTTGAGCATATGATGTGGTCCATGCATGATTATAGGTATCAATTTTTCAACCCATTTTGGAAATACTTCCAAGTTGAATAAATATATGTCAGGTAGCTTGTTAGCTATTCCTGTGGGTGGTTCTCCATGGGTCCTTCTTGAAATGGGTATTGCCTTTCTTTACCACTCTTTGAAGTCAAACTCCATAAGTAATAGAAACCATCTCACTAGCCTTCCTTTATTACAAGGTTTATTAACCAAGTACAATAGAGCTTGGTGATCGATAAAGAATTTAAATTTATTGTCTAGGAGGTGATTTCTAAACTTCTTTACAATGTGAACCATCCCTAAGCCTTCTCGTTCAGTTGTAGTGTAATTGTGTTCTACTTGATTTAGTTGTCTGTTGCCAAAGGCTATTGGGTGATCTAACTTTCCTTCATTTGTAGGCTATACTCAAATACATCCAATGGCATAATTAGATGCATCCACACAAATATGGAATGGTTTATTCCAATTCGGTAATTTCAAAATCAGAGCTCAACTCAATCTTCTTTTTAATTCATTAAAACCTTTTTCGGACTCTTCTATCTAGAAAAATTGAGTCAATAGCCCATACAATGGTTTAGAAATTATGGCATACATGTGGATGAATCGTCTGTAATATCCACAATGTCCCATAAATGCTTGCACCTCCCTTGTTTTCTTTGGTCTTGGTAGTTCTAAAATGACTTTTATTTTGTCTTCATCGGTTGAGATGCAATTTTTGGATACAATGTGTCCCAATATTTTACCTTGTCTGAACACGAAGACACACTTCTCTAGATTCAGATAGACTCTGTATTTTATGCACTTGTTGAATATTTTCCTTAGTTTGGGTATGTGAGCTATGCATTGAGATGAGTACGTGAATAGGTCATCCACATAGAATTCAATGTGTTTCCTCAAAAACTCATTGAACACATGGCACATTAGTCTTTGGAAGGTTTGTTGGGACATTGGTCAAACCAAATGGCATAACCCTAAAAGCATACACTCCCCATTCAATAGTGAAAGTGGTCTTATGCTGGTCCTCAGTAGCAATGGTGTTGGCAGCAGTCAGGGAACCGAAGGAGCCACAAGACGAAGAGAGTCAGAGCGAAGGGACAACACAAGCAGACATGGCAGTCAAAGAAGATCTGGCAAGTAGGCCATCTAAAATTTTCAGACATCAAGGAGTTGAGCACACAAGAAGAAAGAGCAAGTAGGGAGCTCAAAGGTATGTATGACAAGTCAATAGAGAAAATCCCTACACAAATAGTGATTTTCATCACTAAAAACCATTGTAAATATCATTTCATATTTTTGTAGCTCCATTTTGTGCAAGCCAAGGAGTCCTTGAGCTTGAGGAGCTTTAGAAGTATTTACCTACCAATTTTCATATTTTTTAGATCTCGTTTGAGCCCTCTAATAAGCCCTGGAACCTAATTTTTAACTAGGCCGGACACTAGGTCTGGATAGGGCCAAAGCTAGTCAAAAACTATAAAAGGAGCTAGAGAGCTCATTTTTGAGGTTGGATTGTAATTGAAATGAACTTGTAAGAGCTTTTTTGGAAGTAATCTAAGAACTCCATTGCTTCTCACTCTTTGTCTTGCCGTATGTGCGCATGTGTGTGTACGTGTGTGCATGCTTGTGTGCTTCTCACTCACGCACTTGTGCCTCCACTTGCTCGAGGTCTTCATACCATCCTCACGTCTTCCCGGATTGACATTAAAGGAGGTGCTACTCATCACTGAGCTACAAATGGCTACCTGACTATATCTTGAGAACCCATCAAGGAAGTTGCCTACTTCCTTACCCGCTACTCTTTCCAAGAGATGATCTATCATGGGAAAGGATAACTATCACAGATTTTAGCTGCATTAACCTTTTTCAAGTTAATACAAACCCTAAGTTTTTTGTTTTTCTTTGGCACTACTACCAATGGTGAAACCGATTTGGTGTGTTCAATTTCATATAGAAATCAAGCTGCTAATGACTTATCAATCTCCTCTTTGATCTTGGATAAATATACATCATTTTAGGTGTATGGTCTTTGTTGGAGGGTTTTGCATCTTGAGTCATTAAAATCCTATGAGAAAAAATAGAGGGGTCCACTCCCATTAGATCTTTATAAGTCCAAGCATTGTTAAGCTCATTCCCTCCTCTCTATTGTGGTCTAGGTTTGACAATTCCTCATAGATCACTTTTGGTTCCAATGTCAGATGATTCCTAGAGGCATCCAATTCTTCAAAAGGAGGTATTTCATTCTTAGTCTTCTTCCATCAGTCTTCTTGAACTCTAGCCCAAAGGTCATGTGGCCAGTTAGCCTCCACTTCAAGAATTAAAGGATTTTGTTCTTTCTTTTACTAAGTCATATCTTTTTTCAACTCCTTGTCTTGATCACTCTTCTTTCATTGTGGATTGAATGTTTCTACGCATCCCTAGAACTTCTCTTCAGGTATTTTGTTATGTGGGAGGATTGCTATAGATTTTTCTAGGGTAGTCTAAGCAATCTCGATCAATCTTTTACATATTTTGAGTCTTTCCTTTTCAAGATCTCCTCTTGGGTAGAATTTTTCATGTTGCTCTAGACTAGATCCTGTCTCTATCCTAGATTGATAGGCTTTAAACCACATGTTCAAATCTTCAAGCATGGGATCCATTAGGATTGATCCTGCATGTTTCTCAATTGGTTTCCTCATCACCATATTGGCTTTTTGGTCTTTTGAATGGCTTTCTCTAAGCTCAATCTCTTTTAGTGTCTGTTTTTTCTCTTTAGTTATTTTTTTAATCCATATGCTTTTAATGTTTTCTCGTCTCCCCTTCTATCTTTGAGCCTTTTTAAATTTTGAGTTATCTTCGGGTTCTTCAGAGTCTTCTACAACTTGATTCATAGATTCTAGCTCCGTTTGAATCTTGGGGCTATTCATCACCTCTCTCCCCAAGATTTCCTTTGTTTTCACCCTTGTAATAGCTTTTAGAAGAATGATGTATTCTTTGTTGCTTTTTGAGGACTCAATTACCTCGATCACATTAATTTGTGTAGTGATTGAGACCTTTTTAGGATTCCTAGGGAAATCTCTAAACAAATGTTCTTTGCCACACTTGTTGTAGTATCCTTCCTAGACACATGGGGGTGGTGGATGGTATGGCAATGTACACAACCTAATGAAATGATATCCACCACATCTATACCATGTTCCTCTCGGAGCAAGGGGTCTTGCTACAAGTATGTTTGGATCTGGGGCCCTTGGGGCTATGTACATAAGGCTAGCATATTCAAGCATGTATGATCTCTAATAGCCTTCATATCCATAATAATGTTGCTTGTAGGCTTGGTCATACTCCATGAGAAGAGTGTCATAGAAGTAGTAATCTCCTTGGGTTTGATCATATCCTTGGCTAAGGTGTTTTGTGTTTGTCAATGGGGTGGTTGGCACGATTGCTCTCTCAACATTTTCTTTCATTTGTGAATAATTTACTAGCACTACATTCTAAGGATGTGGGGGTTGTTGCTATTGGAGGAGATGGTGGATAGTCTTCAGAGATGAAGTTCCGTTGCTTCTACTTCCTTCACACCAGCCAATAACAATTGTTGGAGAGTGTAGTGAGTCTCTTTAGCTTGCTAATGATCATAAATAATCACCTATGTTGTTTGGAACATGATCCACTAATTAATGAATCAAAACACATAGGTGGGAAACAAATCCAAGATCATAGACTTGCTATTTTTGTCTCCACATTTGTTCAGTAATTTGAATAGTGCTCTGAGCAAGATAGCAATTAGCCTAATTCCTTTTGGTGATGTCTAGTTAGCTTAAACTACTACCAATCATGAGTAATTTCAATAAAAATGATGAACTATATGCTGAGCCTCTTCCCTTTTGATTCCTTGTGTTCTTGAAGCATTCTTCTTCCTCTACCTATGTAGTTAACTTGAGAGGTACTAGTCTCTTCTTCATTCCTCTTGCTTTTACCTTTATCCTTACTTTTATTTCTATCAGTATAAAGGGCAAAAGATTGGTTACCCCTAGAGTTGTCACCATTCTTGTTGAGCTTTGTCTCATGGGTGAAGAGTTGCCCCATCAAGGTGTTGAGGTAAGGTATTTGCCTATCCATATAAAGGTCCATTATTGTGGTGAAGGACTCCCACTTATCATCAGCTTTGATGCCATTGATGATCTGCCTTACTATGTGTTCTTCTTCTATCTCCTCTGTAATGCTTGCAAACTGGTCAGCCACATCCTTCATCTTGGTTACATAATCAGCCACACTTTACTTTGGTTGCTTTTTTAGGTTAGTAAACTCCATCCATAGCTGATTCTTCCTAGCTCTTGCAAACTATGAGAAATATGATGAGAGTACTTCCCAAGTCTCTTGGGAGGTCTCACAATTCCTAATAAGAGGCAATAAGAAATCAGATATTAAATTTAGTAGATAAGACCTGGCAAGAGCATCTTTTGCACACCATGTGGTCAACTTTTCTTGCTCTTCCCTTGTGGGTTGATGCTTGCTTCTGAATGTTGGCATCTCTTCATCTCTTGAGATGTATCCATATAGACTTCTCCCTTGAAGGTAGGCTTGCATCCTTAATGAACATGCTACGTAGTTGCTTCTATCCAATTTATCAATGAATGATGGAAATCCATCTCCCATCTTGCTTGTTAAGAAAGTCTTGAGGGCATCCCAAGTCTCTTGAGATGTCTTGCATCATCTAATATGTGGTAATAGAAAGTCAAAGATAGATTTTAGTATGTACGACCTTTCTTCAGCATCCCTTGTGCACCAAAGTGTGAGCTTATCTGTCTGCTCTTGTGTAGGTCATCCTTTGGATCTTGGAATAGGCATAGCCTCATCACGTGCTACATTTTCCATAAAGATTTCTACCTTGCAAATAGGCCTCCATTTTGATTTTCCAAACCGTGTAGTTGTGTAGATCAAACTTCTCGATCATTGAAGGAAAGCCTTCACCCATATTGATCTAGCTCTGATACCACTGAAAGAACTTGGAGAATCTTGTAGGAGGTAGAAAAGTGAGTTTCGAAGCGACGAAGTTTGGACTAGCCAACCAGCACAAGAGCAGCCCTTGAGCGTATGGAGACTCAAATAGAGCTTATAGGCATGCAATAAGTGCAAAGAAATTCACTACATACTTTGGAGCATCAAGGAGACAGAGTCGATACAAAACAGATAGGTTCGCATGTCGACTAGCTCAAAAGACTTACTATGGAAGAGACAATGAACTTCAAATGCTCATAGCCACCAGCGTGATTACAATAAGAAAAAATCCTTTTATGAGAGTGATGCATATAGGGTTGAGTGTATATAATGCACAAAAGTATAAGGAATAAGCAAAATATGCTATTATAATGAATCAGACACTCAATGGTGGTACCTCCTATTTTGTAGGAATACGTAGAGATTGACCTCGAGACAAGAAAACTGAGATTTCTCCCAATCTACATAACCAAATGCTATGAAAATTTATAGGCATAAACTAGAAACTAGTACATTTCCAATGAGCCATCAGTCATCAAATTCAGAGCTTAAAAGAGAGAGAGAGAGAGAGAGAGAGAGAGAGAGAGAGAGAGAGAGAGAGAGAGAGAGAGAGAGAAAAGTAGCCTCTACGAGATTACTGTTGGCGAAGAAGATGATGCAAAAAATTGAAGGAGCAAGACAATGATGGTCACAAGTGTATGTATATTGCTTCCATGTATTGTACAAGTGATTTCAAGTCTTTATATAGACTCTAGAAGTGTTCCACGAGTTCTAAAAGTGGATTTTGAATTCAAATGAAGGTGGGAATGGTTGTTGGAGGGAATCAATTTACTTTCCTACAATCTAGGAAAAGTGAAGGTCTAGTTTGATCTACTTTTAAGTGATTGATTGCTTGATTCAATGCAACTCAACCACCACAAATTCGTGGGATTTGGGCTTTATCTTTCTACTTTTATATGTGTAAAGCTCAATCCTTTAAGAATGATAAAAGATCCATGAAAAATCTTTTTGAAAAAATATAATAAGTGAGCATAAGAAAAAGAACTCTCCAATTGATATTCTTTCAACGTGATAGCCTTTGATGTAGATCAAATCCACGTCAAGCATAGTGTAAGCTTGATGTTCCAATAGGGCAGAGATCTTAGCCACCATGGATATCACAGTGAATGAAGAACAATGGACCCACCACTCTGATGAGGATGGATACGACGTTTCCATATTTATGATAGAGCCCTTAGATGAAGAGCGTATTCTAGAAGAATGCATGGATTTGGCTCAAGATCCATATGAGACAAGTGACGAGGACCTAAATTTCATTATCATGGAACCCTTTTGCTCAACAAAAGAGGAGTATCTTTACTTCGTAAAATCCATCACCCCTGAGATAGGAAGGAAAATAAAACTGAATGACCCAAGTCACTCACAATCAACAAGGAGAGTAAGCATAAGAGGGAAAGCAAGAAGTCACCTAAGACTGAGGAAGAAGAACCCCTCATGGACATGCTAGATAACTTAAAAAAAAATATGAAATAGAAGAAAGAAGAATAATGGTACATATGCCTAAACGAGAAGCAAGCATTGGATAAGTGTATGATAATCAAGCAAAAACCAAAAAAATAATAGTCAGGACCAAAGAAGGAGAAGAAAGGATTTGAAAGGACTAGACCCTGAAATTTTCTCCCATAGAATTCCTATGATTAGAGAAGCCAATCCCTCTAAACAGAAACCATACACCTATAATGATAATTATACTGCCATGATTAAATGGAGATAGATTGTTTGATAGAAGTGGTATTTATTTACAAAATTGAACGTACCGAATGGGTATCCCCCATTGTGGTTGTACCCAACAAGAACAAAAAATTGCATGTGTGTATTAACCTTAAAAAAGTTCATTCCACTATGATCAGAGATAGTTATCCGCTCCCTATCACGGAACATTTATTGGAATGAGTTGCGGGCAAGGAAGTTTACAACTTTTTTGATGGATTCTCAAGTTATAATTAGGTAGCCATTGCTCTTGAAGATCAACATAAGGTGACTTTCGCCATAGAGTGGGGCATATTTGCATTTCATGTGATGCCATTTGAGCTGACAAATGCACCCACCACTTTTCAGTGGCTAATGTGTCACATTTTTAAAGAGTTCTTACGAAAGAATTTGCAAGTCTATGTGGATGATTTATGTGCTCAATCTAACATGAGACAAACCGAGATCCCTAAATTAAGGCAAGTATTTGACCAATGTCATGAGTATCAAGTGTGCTTGGACCCAAAAGAGTGTGTTTTCATGGTCAAGCAAGGAAAGATTCCAGCACACATTGTGTCAAAGAATGGGTTAGAGTGATCACAGACCTACCCAAGCCAAAAAATGTGAAGGAGGTACAGGCTTTCATAGGGCATTGTGGTTACAATCAACGATCTATACACATTTATGTGATCATTGCAAAGCCTTTGTACTCTCTTTTGACCAAGTTTGAATGGACCGATGAATGCGATAAATCATTCAATGAACTCAAATGATGCTTCTGCTCAACACCCATATCAATGACACTAGATTGGAGTAAGACATTCCATGTGCACGTGGATGCATCCAACTATGCCATAAGGTGTGTATTGACACAATCCACAAATGAAAGCAATATAGATCTCCCCATTGCATATGCAAGTTGATAGCTAAATGCAGTAGAGAGCTTTACCTAACTGACTAGCCTCACATTTGTATATCATGTGTTGACCTTCAATGTTTGGTAGACCAAGCACTGCACCATTCTTTGTCATTTCTTTAATTCCCCTTTCATTAAAATGTCCTAACCTCTTGTGCCATGGATCCAGTTTAGAAATCTTTTGACTTCCATAAGGACACAATGCATGTCCCACATTACCTTGGATTTTGAGGGTGAATAATCTTCCTTCCTTTTTTCCTGTGACAATGCTTCTATATCCTTGACTCAAGTTAGGACAAAGGCATTATATTGAGTGAACAAGTCTTCAACTTGTTCAGCTCTAAAAACTTGCCTAAATTCTGCCACATGATCGTATGGGTCTCCAGTGCCATCGAAGCAATTCTTCATGGAATTAACTAGTTGTTTAGGCCTCAAGGTCCTAGTGTGTTCTCTAGGCCTTGGCAAATGGAATTCATATGTAATTCTTTGATTCCTTGGGTCTCTACGTCTCTCAGTTTCCATTCTATCTGTCTCTATTCTTGTTCGTTCTCTTCCTACTGAGTGAGGAAAGCTTACTTCCGGCCTGTCTCTACTCCTGTCCCTTTGAGCTCCATGGGCTTGGGATATTCCTGCTCCTTGGTGACCATAAGAGACATTAGATCTTGGTTGGGGAAAAACAAATTCACCCTTCCAATTGTAGGCATGCCTACCATGCTCTATTACCACAAAGATCCTCTCTGAAGTATTGTCTAGGTAGGTCACTTTACCTAGGCTATCTGGATCTTTAAACTCATAGATTGTGAGCCTTCCTACTTCATTAGGCTGATCAGTCTTATACCTCCAAAAAGCCTCCTCAGTCTCTCGGTTGCTCTTATTGTCCTGGGGAACCTACTCTAGAGTGATGATTCTAGTCAAGACTGATTTGCCTCAGGGAGTTCTAGGCTCTCTTCCTAAGTTCCCTTGCTTATGTCACCTATGTCTGTCTCTGGAATCACATTACGAAATTCATATGTTCTATCTGGTTGGTTGGAAACTACATACATTGTTCCTTCCTTATCTAGGTATGCACCATTTTCAAACTTGACCATTGGATGTTCTAGTCCAAGGGGTTGATCAGGGTTTTTATTTTGTACAATGGACCTTCTAAGAACGCCCTCATAGATGCGAGCACCCAATCGGTTGGTCCTGATGTATTCAAGTTGAGTTTTGTACGGACCTTCAGTTTTCTCTAAGTAAGCCACACCTGAACTTCCTATGTGTCTCTCCATACCATAAGACATCTCTGATTTGCTAGTGTTAGAGCTAGGGTAGTGCGGATAAGCACTCAACTATTGGGCCCAAGACCTAACAGTGTGATTCACACTAGCCTCTAAAGACCTAAGGCTTTGTCGATCTCTCCCTAGATATTGGCCTGATCTAAGGTTCATATGCCTGATTGAACAGACCCAACTTAATCCCAAGTACAACCTTGTTTCAGATCAATTTGTATCAGTCACTTGGTTCTTTTTTAGTTGGTTATCATGTTTATGCTCTTGTCTCATATCACTTCATCATGAATACTTGAGTAAGTTGCTGCACTTTTAGTTGCTCGCACCACGTTAAATTCTTTCCTTTAAGATTATCGATCACAGAGAGATTAGTTTCTTGCTTGAACTTGAGTATTTAAGAGTTTTTAACTTGACATATGCCTATCGTCACCTATCTTACTTGTAGCACGACTCGCACTTAGCCTAAACTAGGAATTGATGAAGGGAGTTGAGAATGATCCAACCTCACTTGCTTATCCCTTGCACTTTGGTGCTCAAGGACCCCGTTCTCAAGCTTGCAATATGCTAGTTGTTATATGGAGTACCCCTCAAAAGAGGTGTGAATCACCTCTTAGAATTGTTATTACATGGGCTCACACATGAGTGCCATGTGGCACCCATGTGTGAAGCCATGTGGGGGAAGACTCATTATGATTGAGAGAGAAAGTAAATAAGCAAAGGGATCGCGTGGCTGGGCGGCAATCATTAGACATCGGTCTCCGTGCGCGTTCGAATGAGAGAAGGACCTGAGTATTGAAAAATGAAGGATTTTATAGAGATGAGCATATGTGAAATTTAAGAAAAAGTTGCCTTTTGGGAAAAACAAGGTTTTTATTAAAAAACAAAGATCACAAGGGCCTAAGCTATCCACAGACCAATTTGAGAAGGCCAAAAGAGAGAACCTGTGTTTTAGGTGCCTATCCCCTAGTCATTCGCAGTGGAACTGTCCACTCAAGAAGGGGGAAGAAAAGAAGAAAGGACCAGAGTCTAGTATGGCTCCTGAAAGGGGCAAAAAGGCGGTCCACCTAGTGCAGACCCTTCCCATTCATGGCAGCTCTAGCTGCAAGGGAGTGGAAGTGATGCACGAGGATATAGAGCACACGTGTTGTTTGACTCAGTCATTGTGGTCACCGCAGTTTGGACCACATGACTTGGTCAAGCTACATGGTAGTGTATACGGGACCAGGGTGCGAGTCATGATAGATGACTCTGCCACTCATAACTTTATAAACTATGCTTTGGTCAAGAAATTGAAGATTCCCCAGCAGCCTAGTGCACATAAATACATTGTATCTATGATGCAAGGGCAAGATAAAAGAATATGGGATACTATGGTATCCAATTTGGAAGTCAAGATGCAGGATTATACAGATCATATGGACTTCCAAATTATGAACATGGAGAGGACAGATCTAGTCTTAGGAAGAGAGTGGCTATGGGGGTTGGGAGATACACTTAAACGCAGCTATCAAAATAACACACTCGAGTTTGAAAAGAATGGAACTAAAGTTTATATTCAGGGAGAGAGAGATGTACCTAGTGCACCTCTCATCTCATCATTAGAGTTGTATAGTCTCTGTTGTTCACAGCATGTACAGGATATGTTTTTATTGTATAGTCATGATATGGAGCATTGTACAGACAACTCATCTGATGTATATTTTCATGCTTTGAATGTAAATATGAACAGGACTTTCTACTATTCTTTTTTGCAAGAGTGTGTAGTTAAAAGTTTTAAGGATCTTATGTTTGAGTACAGAGATGTTTTTCCCACTGACTTACCTAGAGGGCTACCACCTGAGAGAGGGGACATTGACCATGCCATAGAGGTTGTTACTAACACTAACCCTATTTGTAGACCACCTTATAGGCTTAGTGTTTCTCAGCATGAGGAGGTTGAGAAGCAATTGCAGGATTATTTAGATAAAGGCTTCATCAAACCTAGTAACTCACCATGGGCATCGCCAATGCTCCTAGTTAAAAAGAAAGATGGCTCTATGAGACTATGTATAGATTATAGAGCACTTAATAAGGTAACTATCAAAAATAGATTTCCAATGCCTAGGTTGGAAGATCTATTTGATCAGTTACATCAAGCAAGGTATTTTACCAAGCTTGACCTTAGATCAGGATATCATCAGATCAGAATTAGGGCAGAGGATGTCCCTAAGACTGCATTTAGGACTAGATATGGGCATTATGAGTTTTTGGTGATGCCTTTTGGTCTCACCAATGCTCCTGCCACTTTCATGAAACTCATGAATAGTGTTTTACAGCCTTATCTAGGACACTTTGTAGTAGACTTTTTAGATGAAATTCTGATCTATAGTGCATCAGAACAGGAACACTTGGAACACTTGAGTAAAGTATTTCAAGTGTTAAGGGAAAATTCGCTCTTTGCTAAGGAGTCAAAGTGTGAATTTTTCAAGAAAGAGGTTAAATACCTTGGGCATATAGTCTCCCAAGATGGAATCCAGATGGATCCTGAAAAAGTAAGGGCTATTATGGAATGGCCACATCCACGGAACCTGGAGGAGCTGCAGATCTTCCTAGGTTTATCAGGTTTCTATCGAAGATTCATTAAGAACTATGCCAAGATTGCTGTCCCGATGACGGAACAGCTTAAAGGGAAAGGGAAAGCCTTTCATTGGGGAGACGAACAGAAGCAAAGTATGGAAAAGTTGAAGGTAGCAATTGCTACAGCTCCACTTTTACATATAGCAGATCCCAATAAACCATTTGTGGTTGAGACTGACGCGAGTGATTTTGCTATAGGAGCGGTTTTAGTACAGGATGGTCGACCAGTGGCTTTTGAGAGCAAGAAACTAGAACCGGCTCAAAAGAATTACTCCGTCTATGAGAAGGAGTTGTATGCAATAGTCCATGCTTTGAAGAAGTGGGGTCATTATTTATATGGTGCCAAAGTTACGATAGTGTTTGATCAAGAGAGCATTAAGTGGCTCTCTAATCAAACAGACCTAAAAGGTCGTAAGGCCCGATGGGCAGAGACCCTTCAAGAGTTTGATTATGAGCTTAGGTATAGGAAGGGAAAGTTTAATGTGGTGGCTGATTCACTTAGCCGCATGCCTATGCTCAATGGACTGAGTTTTACTCAGATCACTAGTGAGCTACTTGAGTCTCTTAGAGGGAAATGTAGGCTGGATCCTGCATATTCCGAGATTTGGGAAGCCATAGAGAATGGGGATCGTCATATACGGGTTTCCAGTGAGGATGGAGTATCGACGGGTACTCAAGAAGGATTCAAGTGGAAGAATTACAGTATCCAAGATGGATATCTGTTATATAAAGGTAAGGTGTGTGTCCCTAGAGATACTGAGATGAGACGGCATATTTTATATGAGTGTCATGACACACCTAGTGCGGAACACCCAGGAGTTAACAAGACTTATGATCTTGTTTAGAGGCAGTTTTATTGGCCTGGACTTCATAAGGACGTCCTAGAGTATGTGCTTAAGTGCAATAAATGCCAGGTCAACAAAGCTAAGAGGTTGAGGATTGGAGGACTACTCCACCCATTGGATATTCCTAATGGGAAGTGGGAGAGTATCTCCATGGACTTTATAGTCGGATTACCTAAGACGCAGAGAGGGCACGACTCGGTCTGGGTAATTGTGGATAGGTTAACCAAAATGGCTAGGTTTATTCCGACACGTACTACAGTGAAGACACCTGAGTTGGCTAGACTCTTTGTAGAGAACCTATACCGGTTATATGGTCTTCCTTTAGACATAGTTTCTGATCGAGATAGGAAGTTTACTAGCCACTTTTGGAGAGCGGTCTTCAAAAGGTTGGATACAAAGCTTAGCATGAGTACGGCCGAGCATCCACAGTCGGATGGGCAAACAGAAAGGGTTAACCAAATCCTAGAGGATATGCTTCGAGCATATGTGAATGAAAGGCAAACTAATTGGGAAGAGTACTTACCTATAGTAGAGTTTGCATATAATAGTGCCAAGCACTCTTCCACTGGGCATAGCCCATTTATGCTTATGTATGGGTTTCAGCCAAGGGCTCCTTATGCAGTAGGCTTGCAGAATGAAAAAGTTCAAGCTGCAAAGGACTTCTTGGAAGAAATGAATGATATGCTTAGACTTGCTAAGGACAGCATAAGGAAAGCTCAGGATAGGGCTAGAGCCTGTGCTGACCCTCAAAGAAGAGATATCAACTTTGAGGTAGGAGAGCAAGTCTATCTTAGAGTTCCATCTAGGTCTGAAACCATGAAGACGGGACCTTGTCCAAAATTATCTCCTAGGTATTGTGGACCTTTCCAAATACTTAAGAGAATAGGAAAGATGGCTTACCAGCTCCAACTTCCAGAGAATAGTCAAATCCATCCAGTTTTTCATGTTAGCCGGCTTAAGAAAAGGCTGGGTGAATCTGACAACCTCATTCCAGATAGTGAGGTAGTAGAGCCTATTTCTGTTCAATCTATTCCACATGAGCCAGAGAGCATACTACGCACTCGAGAGAAACGGACGAGGAGTCACTTGTATAAAGAGTGTCTAGTAAAGTGGAAAGATAGTTCAGAAGATAGTGCCACATGGGAGCGGGTTAGCACCCTTCAGAGACGGTTTCCCAGTTTCAGCCTACCTTCCCAAGAGTCTTCTTAAGGGGAAGGAAATGGGGAAACATCACGGAGACAGGACCATGTATTTTTATACTTGGGGATATAGTGGGAGCGGTCATATGATTATTTCTCTCTTACTTTTAGACCTTCCAATACCATTTTTGAAGACAAAAATGGAACTAAGGGGAAGGAAATGTTATATGGAGTACCCCTCAAAAGAGGTGTGAATCACCTCTTAGATTGGTTATTACATGGGCTCACACATGAGTGCCATGTGGCACCCATGTGTGAAGCCATGTGGGGGAAGACTCTTTATGATTGAGAGAGAAAGTAAATAAGCAAAGGGATCGCGTGGCTGGGCGGCAATCATTAGACATCGGTCTCCGTGCGCGTTCGAATGAGAGAAGGACCTGAGTATTGAAAAATGAAGGATTTTATAGAGATGAGCATATGTGAAACTAGTGCTCTGGACGCCCTTCGATGCTCTCAATGGACCTCTAAAAGTCCCAAAGTTAGCTCAAGATTTTAATTCAAATGACACAACAAACCATTTTCATTCATGTACTTCAGAGACCAAATTGCCCTTTGTCTTTATGGAAAACAATCCTAGAGATCCCTCTGTTTCCTTCCCCTGAGGTATGGTCAACTTCAAAACACCCTATCTACGGGATTCAAAACAAGCTTTCCAACAAGACCATAATCACTAGAAAGGGAGCTCGTATAAGGAAGTTATGTCTATACACAGTTCTAGGGTCAAAACAGGATTGAGACCAGCTAATAAGCCCACATGATTTCTCAAATTATGAGTGTAGGGCATCACAATGCACTAATTACTTGATATTTATACCCAAAATTGCCCCAAATATTTGAAATAAAAAACCCCTAAAAATTTGCCGAAAATGGCTGTCAGGCGCGATCGACAAGGCTGTCAATTGCGATTGACAGAGGTGTCTATCGGGGCCTATCCGTTGCAGTCGATGTGTCAATTGCGATCGATAGAGTCGTTTGTGAGGGTTGTCAATCGTGATTGATGGTGTCAATCGCGATCCACACTTTTTCTACAAATTCTGGCATGATTTCTGTCGATCGAGGGTGTGTCTATCGCGATGGACACATGGACACACGATTTATTGTGTTAATCGTGAAGTTTCAGTCGATCACGATCGACGGTGTCAATAGTGATTGACTGAGTCCTATGTGGCAATCCGTCATGACTATCAATCACGATTGACAGGGTCTGTCAATTGCGATTGATAGGGTCTATTGGTCGTGATTGACAGGGTCTGTCGGTCACGATTGATAGGGTCTGTTGGTCACGATTGACAAGGTCTATCGATCATGATTGATAGGGTTTGTCGATCGCAATTGACAAGAAATCAAGGAATTTTTTAACTGAGATTAGTGATTTGGAATGTGCTCATCATGTGCTTTGTGGTGGTGCACTTAGTTTTACCAATAGTTGAACTTTTCTATCAATCCTGATCAATAGAAGTCAACGCCTCGAGACCTGCATAGACAATTTTCTCACATGTTGGAGCTGCTGCAGCTGCAAAGGAAGCTGATACCTGCAAGAACACTCAGGAAAACATAGAAAACAAAGGCGCAAACAAGCTCTCTCTCACTCTTGCTCTCAAGTAGAAATGAGGAAATGAATGGAAATGGAGATATATGGTCGCGATGGTGAAAATGGTGATGAAGGGATATGGTGTGAAGAGGTGAAGAGGAAGGTAAAAACAAGTAAAAGAGATGCTTACCTACTCTTCCAACATCTCTACTCTACGTCTTACCATCACACGCTCGTCCTCAAAGATCGATCCCAGGTAACGGTGCCAAAATTTGGTGTAGCTCAGTGATGAGTAGCACCTCCTTTGATGTCAATCCGGGAAGACATGAGGATGGTATGAAGACCTCGAGCAAGTGATGTGCACAAGTGGTGATGGAGAAGCACACAAGCATGCACACACATACACACACACACACGTAAGAAGAAAGAGTGAGACAATGGAAGCTTTGATTAAGATTAAAACACAATTACAATAGCTCTTATTTAGTTCAAACTACAATTTGTTGTCCCAAAAATGAGCTCTCTAGCTCCTTTTATAGTTTTTGACTAGCTAGTGGCCATGTCCAGACCTAGTGTCTGGCCTAGTTAAAAATTAGGTTCCTATGCTATTTTGGAGGCTCAAAGGAGCTCTAAAAATTATGAAAATTGGTACATAATTACTTCTAATACTCCACAAGCTCAAGGACTCCTCGGCTTGAACAAAATGGAGTCGAATCTACCAAAAACGGTATTTAAAGGTTCATGTAGTGATGAAAATCACTATTAAAAAGGGATTAGGTCAGAAAATTTGAATGGCCTACTTGCCAGATCTTCACTGACTGCTTTGCCTGCTTGGTCCTTCTCTTTGCTTTGATTCCTTATGTCGGCTCCCTTGTCTTGAGATGCCCTGATTGTTGCCAACAAAAGGCTTAAAAGAAGGTGACTTATTCTTAGTGTTTACACTGAAACAACACGCTCAAAAACTAGAGAAACGTGGTTATGGACCTATGATTATAAATAGACTTTCAACAAGTAGAGAGGTACAACTAGCCACACTGGAAGGGGAGATACTGTTTGATTACATTAGTGGTTGTAGATTCAAGCTTTATCAAACACCTCTTATTTGACTCACATTGGCAAAGAATCACAAGGAGGAAGAAAAGAGAATACGAGAGGAAGCTCAAGCAAAATCCCTAGAATGCATTAAAAGTATGAAATTAAGAAGACAAGGACTAGGGAGAGAACTCCATAACCATATTGAAGGCTCTAAGATAAACACCAGCACTAATGAAGAAACCCCTATATATCCTATGGCCATGTGCCAAACAAAGTTAATTGCTTGTTCTAGCATAGTGGATAGGAGGCCATTCATTACTGTCATGCTAAGGAAAGGCAACACCTACCACAAGCTTAGGGCTTTAATTGATTTAGGTGTTGTGACTAGTGCAGTTAGGTGGTCTCACTATAAGGACTCAGGACTAGAAATGTGGCCAATTGAGGCATACCCCATAGGTCTAGGAGGCATGGAGACCTTGCATGGCTGAGGTGGACCTTCCTATTCTCATACATGATGTAACCTTGACGGTGAAACTCCTAGTGTGCCATGAAGATGAAATGATAGAACCATTAGTCCTTGGATAGGATTGGTTATATGATCACTCGGTGAACTTAAATCTTAAAAAATGTTTACTATAGATCCGAACCTTAGAACAGTACATTTATTGTATTTTCCTAAAAGATTTTTCATTGATCTTTTACTATTCTCAAAGCCTTGAGCTTTACACACGTAAAATTAGAAAGAGAGAGCCCAAGTTCCACGAATTTGTGATGGTTGAGTTGCATTCAATCAATCAATCAATCACCTAAATGTGGATCAAACTAGATCTTCACTTTTCCTAGATTGTAGGAAAGTGAATTGATTCCCTCCAACAACCATTCCCACCTTCATTTGAATTCAAGATCCACTTGTAGAAGCCATGGATCACTTATAGAGTTTATATAAAGACTTGAAATCACTTGTACAATACATGGAAGCAATATACATACACTTGTGACCATCATTGCCTTGCTCCTTCATTTCTATACATCATCTTCTTCACCAACAATAATCTTGTAGAGGTTGTTGCTCTCTTTACAGAGCACAATTTGGATCACACATGGCTCATTGAAAAGGTTCTATTTTATGCCTGTAAATTTTCATAGCATTTGGTTCAGTGGATTGGGAGAAATCTTAGTTTTTCTATGTCGAGGTCAATCTCTACGTATTCCTGAAAAATAGGAGGTACCACCATTGAGTGTTCAATTCATTCCTATAGCATATTTGCTTATTCCTTATACTTTTGCACATTATATACAGTAAAACCTATGTGTATGACTCCCATAAAGGGATTTTTTCTAATTGTAATCACCTTGGTCGCTACGAGCATTTGAAGTTCATTGTCTCTTCCAAAGATAGTAAGTTTTTTGAGCTAGTCGATGTGTGAATGTATTTATTTTGGATCGAATCTTTCTCCTTCATGCTCCAAAGTACATAGTGCATCCTATTGCACTTATCACATGCCTATAAGGTTTGTTTGAGTCTCCATAAACTCAAGCACTGGTCTTGTGCCAGTTGGTTGGACCAAACTCATTGCTTTGCAACTCACTTTTCTACCTCCTACAAGCTTCTCCAAGTTCCTTCAGTGGTATCATAGTAGATCAAGATGGGTGACGGCTTTCCCTCAATGATCAAGAAGCTTGATCGACACAACTATGCAGCTTGGAAAATCAGAATGGAGGCCTTTTTGCAAGGTATAAATCTTTATGGAATCATAGCACGTGATGAAGCTATGCCTATTCCAAGATCCAAAGGAGGACCTACACAAGAGGAGACACATAAGCTCACACTTTGGTGTGCAAGGGATATGGCACGTATCGAAGACCACGATTGGAGTGTATTGAACATGAGGCAGAGTATGGTACTTTTGAGCGTGCACCATCACCTAGTCAACGTGATAATGCTTGGGTATGTATTTTTTATATATATTAATGTCATTATTTTATTTAAAAACCATATACAAAATAAAATTATTGTTGATATACAAGAATACTTGCTCGATGATGATGATGATGATAATTTTTCTCATAATGTTAATATACCTCGTACACGTCACAGACTTGTTGTTCATCAATTACAAGCAGAGGTTTCTAGAAATCCTCTACCTCCTGGTTTAGAGACTGAAACGGCTGGAGATTATCCATTGCCAGCTCGTGATCGTTCTTTAGTACAAACATATGATAGAAGAAGATACGGAGGATGGAATAGAGGACCACTTCCTTTAGATGGAGAGGTTTTCAACTTTTGGGGTAATCGCTATATGATTGCTCCATCCACTATTACTAATGCTGGTTGTGGTCTCTTTATTGTAGAGGATTTGTATGTGCCTCCGAACTCTGAAGTCACTCTTATGTCATTTTGTGGTCCTATATATGGATGGGGAGATTGGCATTGAATTTCACGTTATGTTCAAAGCATGAGTACTTATGGAATATGCTTGAACGTAGCATCCCTTACTAGTAGAAGGATTTTACATGCAGAAAATGAAAGATTATATATTGATGGAAGACCTTACACACATGGAAATATAGCAGGTTTAATAAATAGTAGTCGAGGGTTACATAATAGTTCAAGGACTAATTGCACATTTGAGGAGCGTGAAAATAGTCATGAATCACCATACATGAGTATAGATGTATCAAGATACATAGTTGTCAATGCTATTACTACATTACATGCCGATGATGAACTATTAGTGAATTATGGATGGCGTAGATCTCCAAGAGCACCTTTTAGCTAGAGAGAAAAAAAATTTTCTATCCATATTTAATAAGTTATATACTTAATTTTATATTTAAAGTTTACTTTTTATTCATTTATGGAATACTAATGAATTCTATTTATCTGTGTAGATTCCAATGTATGATGTTGATGATATTCCTCCACAACATTCACAATTGCCAGTAAGACCTCATTTATCAGAAGCTTGTATGAGGAGGCTACGCAAAAGTAATCCTATGGAATATGCAAGGTTGAAAGATCTATATTCAAAACACGACAAAGTACAAGATTTGTGTGACAATGATGAAGATGATGGCATGGCAGATTTTATTGAGGATTGGTATAAAAATGACAGTGAGAGCATTGATATTTCTAAAAATGAGAAATATCTTCGAGAGGAATGTCTAAAGCATGTATATGAAGGAAGTCGTTTGACACGACTAAGTGCGAGCTTACTTATTCTCAATCTTCAAAATTGTTTTGGATGGAGTAATGTATCTGTTTCGACACTATTAAGGTATAATTTTCAATTTTCTATCTATTTATATATATATGCATATATATATATATATATATATATATATATATATATATATATATATATATATATATATATATATATATATATATATAAATATAAATACATGCATATATAAACATACACATAATATACATGAATGCATAAACATACACACACATATACACACATTTTGAAGGATGGAAAAATAATTTTCAAGGATGGGCGAACAAAAAGTGTCCATTCAATGCAGGTTTTTATTCTTACTTTAGATAAGGTAAGAACAAGAACTTGAATTGAATGGACACTTTTTGTCCGCGCATCTTTTAAAACTATTAATGCATCTTTCAAAATATTCCCAAAAAATTTGATTGTTTGGATGGCAGGATATGATTGTTTGTTTTGGAGGATATGAAGTATGTACCTTCATTGAATGATTTGTCGATTTTATCATATGTTCAGTTTGAAAGTGTGAGAAGCGGATTTATAATTGCTATTCAAAGAATTTGGCACTGTTTATAGGCCATACAATAGTGACCTGGATGAATCGCATGCACAGAGGTTACTCAAGCTAGCGCAACTTGATTATAATGGTCTAGTGCCAGCAGGATTCCTAGGGTATGCAGTAAACCTCTTGCATGTCAATGATGAGCATGTGAAATTTAGGATACAAAGTGGAAATCATGGTGGCTTGAGAGGATCACTTTTATACAGCTTGTTCAAAGAACTTCAATGTCATAACCCTGAAGTTCTTTGAACAAGCTGTATAAAAGTGATCCTCTCAAGCCACCATGATTTCCACTTTGTATCCTAAAGTTCACATGCTCATCATTGACATGCAAGAGGTTTATTGCATACCCCAGGAATCCTGCTGGCACTAGTCCATTATAATCAAGTTGCTCTATCTTGAGTAACCTCCGTGCATGCGATTCATCTAGGTCACCATTGTATGGCCTATAAACAGTGCCAAATTCTTTGAATAGCAATTATAAACCCGCTTCTCACACTTTCAAACTGAACATATGATAGATTCAATGAAGGTACATACTTCATATCCTCCAAAACAAACAATCGTATCTTGCCATCCAAAACAATCAAATTTATCATGAATATATTGAAAAATGCACGTAAGCATACACATATATAAAATTATATGCATATATATATATATATATATATATATGTATATATATATATATATATATATATATATATATATATATATATATATATATATATATATATATATATATATATATATATATATATATATATATATATATATATATTTTTAATATATCTTTTTTTGATGAACTTATAGGTTATTATCTGAAAAGTTTTTACCAAGTCAGAATATTCTTCCTACCTCACATGATGAAATGAAGAAGATAATCAACAATCTTGGTATAGATTATCAATGTATACATGCATGTCCTAACGATTGTATTTTGTATAGAGGTGAATATGCAGACTCTTTGACATGTCCCAAATGTCAATCTCCTCGATATAAGGGTGAAGAAGGTAAAATCCCAAAAAAGGTATTGAGACATTTTTCATTGGCTCCACGGATTAGACATATGTTTCAAAGCCCCGAATTATCAAAGATTTTGACTTGGGGACATGATCACAAAATTACTAATGGAATAATCAGAATTCCTCATGATAGTGTTGCTTTTCAGCATATTGATTCTACATGGCCTGAATTTGCACAAAATCCACAGAATCTAAAGTTAGGAGTTGCATTAGATGGGGTTAATCCATTCTCCATGAAATCTAGTAAATGGTCAACATGGCCAGTGGTAGTCATAAACTACAATCTTCCGCCATATCTTAGCATTAAAAGGAACATTTAATGCTTTCACTTTTAATCCCAGGCAAAAGACAAGTTAAAGATATTAATATATATCTTGCTCCTCTCATTGACGATCTCCAAGAGTTATGGAGAGGTATTAATATCATTGATGTATCGAAAAGCATTAATGAAAGACATATTACAGTTTGTGGTATTGTGGCTTGGACTATTCACGATTTTCCAGGATATGGTGTTTGTTCAGGTATTGATGTAATTTTTTAATTCAATATGCATGTAAATAAATATGATTTAATCTAATTATATTTTTATCATTTTCATGATGCAGGAATATCTACTAAGGGTTATAAAGCTTGTCCATTATCTTCTTGCATGTGGAGCCGCAGAAGAGCCCTCCTCTGATTGCTAGGTCAACATCTGGATCATATAGTCCAGCTCATCATCAGACATCTCTGAATAACCACGCATGATGGCCCCGAGAGTATCAGACGAAAATCTTGCTCTCATAAGACTTTTTATGAGAGTGAGTTTCGCCTTTCTCTCTCTACTAGGATCCATAGTACCTAACATATAAAACAAAATGGGTTAGAAATCAATATATATACGTGTACATATGTATGTGTGTATGCATTAAGTATATGTATGTATGCATGTGTGTGTATGTATGTGCGTGTATGTGTTTGTGTATGTGTGTATGCATGTGTATGTGTGTGTATGCATCATTATGTGTGTATGTGTGTGTGTATATGTGTGTGTGTATGTGTGTGTGTCTATGTGTATGTGTGTGTGTCTATGAGTGTGTATGTGTTTATGTATGTGTATGTGTCTATTGTGTGTATGTGTGTATGTGTATGCATGTATGGATGCATATGTGTGTGTATGTGTGTGTATGCATTATGTATGCATATGTGTATGTATGCATTATGTATGTGTATGTATGCATGTAAGTATGTATGTATGTATATGCATATGCATTATGTATGCATGTATGTGTATGTGTGTGTATGTCTCTCTATGTGTGTGTGTATGCATATATGTGTGTGTATGTGTGTATGTGTGTGTATATGTGTCTGTATGTGTGTATGCATGTGTATGTGTGTGTATATGTGTCTGTATGTGTGTATGCATGTGTATGTGAGTGTATGCATCATTATGTGTGTATGTGTCTATGTGTGTATGTGTGTGTGTATATGTGTGTGTGTGTCTATGTGTATGTGTGTGTGTATATGAGTGTGTATGTGTTTATGTGTGTGTATGTGTCTATGTGTGTATATGTGTCTATGTGTGTATGTGTATGCATGTATGTATGCATATGTGTGTGTATGCATGTGTATGTGTGTGTATGCATCATTATGTGTGTATGTGTCTATGTGTGTATGTTTGTGTGTGTATGTGTATATGTGTATGTGTATGTGTCGCTACGCGTCTATGAGTGTGTATGTGTTTATGTGTGTCTATGTGTCTATGTGTGTGTATGTGTCTATGTGTGTATGTGTATGCATGTATGTATCCATATGTGTGTATGTGTGTGTATGCATTATGTATGCATGTGTGTGTATGCATTATGTATGCATATGTGTGTGTATGCATTATGTATGTGTATGTACGTATGTGTATGTATGCATGTGCATTATGTATGCATGTAAGCATGTATGTATGCATATGCATATGCATTATGTATGCATATGCATATGCATTATGTATGCATATGTATGCATGTATGTGTATGTGTGTGTATTGTTGGGAGTGATGGTTAGATGCACTCAAGAAATGAGTTGGTGCTGCTAAACCTGCTTCACACCAGCCCTCCTTTGATTCCAGATATGCTTAGTAGACTCCTTAAGCTTTCAAATGATACCAAGAAACCATATATGTACTTTGCAAATGTTATAAGTAATGATCAAATCAAGACAGACTACTTGTGACTTCAAAATCCTAAAAAACTTGCTATTTTGGTATTCACACCTGCTCAGTGTTATGCTCAGTGTGACCAGTGTAGTTACAATTAGCAAAATTCCTTCTAGAGAAATTCTATTAGCTTAGTAAGCTCCCATTTGCAAGTGGAATGAAAGGAAATGATAAACTATACTCAGAGAAATCACTTTAGCAAACTAAGGTACACCCCCGACTTTTTAGGAAACTTACAGTTACAGACCAGTGAGCACTTTGATTGAGATTTCTCCGTAATGGTTGATCCAATGGCCTTGAAATTTTGTATGTGTATAGTAGACTTTGAGCTGAATCCAATGCACTTTGAATCATCCAATTTGGTTCACTAGATCTTGAGATATGCCTCTTGGAAGTTGACAGAGTTGAAAGTAGTTACTCAGAGAAACCAGAGATTATGAATGTAATGCTATGTATTAATTCTATTGATTGTACATCCCATTGGCATAGAATGTGATGCTCAATGGTACTCAGATGTGTAGGCTATAGTGTAGCACTCACACACTCAAAGATTTACTCAGAAATGCCTTGGGAAGAGTGAGTTATTACCCGCGACTTTTTTCTTCACATATATATGTTTTGAGTGAGGATTTGAATTTGAACTCTAATTCAAATCTCCTAGAATCTTGTACCTAAAAGTGAATGAGATATTCTCTCAATCATTCACCCACTCAATCAATCAAATTTTCCACGACTTAATCAATTAGGTATGATTACATGTACATGCCAAGTCATAATGACTTTTACAATGAGTAAAAAGTTAGAACACATAAGCATGAGTTCCTATGGCTCATTCTTCAAGTGATATCTTCATGAATTAACCCAAGCTAGGCTTCCAAGGTCCAAGCTTTATGTTGAGTCTTCAAGGTTGATATCCAAGCCAAGTGTTAAGGCTTGAATTACACCAACAGCTCCCCCTCAAGCCAAACACTTTGGCTCAAGTCTTCATCTCTAGTCTTCAATTACTTCCTGCAATCCAATCATGGCTTGCAGGAAGTAATTGAATAGCTTGCTTCCATCCAGAGCTTTAGTGAGCAAATCTGCACATTGCATATTAGTAGACACATATGACAATTGAATATCTTTGCTAAGTAACTTCTCCCTCACATAGTGGTAATGAACCTCTATGTGTTTTGTCCTAGCATGATAAATTGGATTAGCTGCAAGGTGAAGAGAACTTGTGTTATCACCAAAGATGATTGGTGGCCTTGTGTATAGACCCAATTCTGAATATAAAAGCTTCAACCAGATGGCTTCTTGAGTGGCATTTGCTAGCCCTCTATACTCTGCCTCAGTAGATGACAAAGCTACTGTGGGTTGTTTCTTGGATGACCAAGAAATTGGTTTATCACCTGCAAAACATATGTAACCAGATGTGCTTCTCCTGTCATCCTTGCAACCTGCCCAATCTGCATCTGAATATACCTTAATATCAATGTCTGATGAATAGGGAAAGTACAAACCATGATTTTGTGTTCCCTTTAGGTACTTTACTATCTTCTTTGCTGCCTCTAAATGAGGTACTCTTGGTTTGTGCATAAATTGGCTAAGTACACTAACACCATATGATATATCAATCCTGGTTAAGGTAGCATAATTTAGACTACCTACCAAACTCTGATAACTTGTAATGTCTTGGAGTTCTTCCCCTTCATGAGCACTGAGTTTATGGTTGACCTCCATAGGAGTGCTTGAGATTTTAGCTTCCTGCAAATTAAACTTCTTGACCATGTCCTGAATATACTTCTTCTGAGTAATAAAGATACCTGAATTTGTATAGACCAATTCAAGTCCTAGGAAGTACTTCAATAATCCAAGATCATTAATCTTGAATTCCTTCATCATTTGCCCTTTGATGTGTCTAATTCCCTGAACATCATTTCCTGTAATAATGATGTGATCAACATAGACACACAAGTATATTACCTCTGAATTGTTCCTTTTGATAAACAATGAAGTATCTGCTTTGCTCATTATGAATCCTTGGTCTAGAAGGTAGGTTGTCAACCTGTAATTCCATGCTCTAGGTGCCTGCTTCAATCCATACAGAGCCTTCTTCAATTTACAAACATGATTTACCTTCTTGGGATCTTCATAGCCAGGTGGTTGTGACATGTAGACTTCTTCAGATATCCATCCATTCAAGAATGCATTCTTCACATCCAATTGGTACATGTTCCAATTCTTGGATGCAGCTACACTCACCATAACTCTGATAGTTGGCATCTTGGCCACAGGAGAAAATGTCTCCTCATAATCAATGCCTTGGGTTTGTGCAAAACCCTTGGCTACCAACCTAGCTTTATACCTGTTTATTGTACCATCTGAATTTCTTTTGAGTTTGTAGATCCATCTGGATCCTATCACCTTCATAGATTCTTTCTTGGGTACCAAGTCCCAAGTATCACTTTCCTTGAGAGCTTCCATTTCTTCATCCATTGCTTCCTTCCATTCTGGTTTAGTGATTGCTTCTTCAAATGTACCTGGTTCTTCATTCAAGAGATCCTTTGCAAGATATACAGAATGCTTGGTTACAAGGGAAGTATCATACCCATACCTAATAGGCTTCTTACTTTCTCTCTGAGATCTCCTCATAGCTTGAGTTGAGGATTCTGGTATATCCTCTAACTTCTTCATCTTCATTTTCCCTTTGGATTTCCAAGCCTTGAACTCTTCAATGTTGATAGTGTCTTCATCATCTGAGCTTGTGTCTTCTTTCTGAATTGGTTCTTGCTTGATAAGCTTGGGGAAGTCTTCTTCCATGTCATAAGGTAGACTAACCTTCCTGCATTCATTTTCATACCATGAATCATTCTCATCAAAGATGACATCTTTGCTTACCTTGAAGCCTTTGTTTGAGGGGTTGTAGAATCTGTATCCCTTCTGATTCAAATCATAACCAATGAAGATACACTTTTCAGCTTTAGGGTCTAGCTTTCCCCTTACCTGTGAGGGAATATGCACATATGCAACACAACCAAAGATTTTGCAATGATCCAGAGATGGTCTCTTACCATGCCAAGCCTCATAGGGTGTCATTCCATCAAGTGTCTTTGATGGCAACCTGTTAATTAAATATGTGGCAGTAGATACACTCTCTGCCCAAAGATAATTTGGCAATTTCTTTTCATTTAGCATAGACCTAGCTGTCTCTACAATGAGTCTATTCCTCCTTTCAGCTACCCCATTTTGTTCAGGTGAGTACCTTGTAGTAATCTCCCTCTTGATGCCTCTTTCCTGCAAGAAATCTTCAAAGTCATTGGAGAAGTATTCTCCACCACCATCTGACCTTAGTTTCTTCAAATGTCTACCTGTTTGATTTTCAACTAATGCAAGGTACCTCTTGAAACAATTAAATACTTCATCTTTATGTTTCATGAAGTATAAGACAGTCCACCTGCTATAGTCATCAATGAAGGACACATAGTACCTTGATCCAGATATGGATGGCTCCTTGCTAGGTCCCCAAACATCTGTATGCACCAATTCCAGATAATCTTCATGCATGAAACCTTTCTTGGTATAGGGCAATCTGTGTGACTTACCAAATTGACAAGCCCCACACTTGTATATCATGTGTTGCTTGGATACATTAGGTATCCCAAGCACACATTGATCCCTACTCATTTGCTTTAAGGTCCTCTCTCCAATGTGACCTAATCTCTTGTGCCAAATCTCCAATTCTGATAGGGTTTGATCTTTATAGTTGTACAAAGCAATATTCTTAGTGTCTTCAAGTTCAAAGGTAAACAATCTACCTGATTTTTCTCCCTTGGCTATCCTTCTGAATCCATGTCTTGGATCCTCCACATATGCACCATGTTGAGTGAACCTAACCTGTAGACCTTTTTCCACAATCTGACCTACACTCATTAGATTCTTGGTGATTGTTGGAACATACAATACTCTGCTCAATAAATTCTGATTACCATCACTAGTTTTGACATTGCCTACTTTAACAACTGAATGTTTAGTGTCATCACCTGTCTGCACTTGATGCTTGCCTTTGGGTTCTTCCAAATCAGAAAGTAATGCAACATTTCCAGCTACATGATTAGAGCAACCTGAATCAATATAGAATAAATGATCATCATTGATACCTGACTTAGATGTCATATTCATGATCAATAGGGAGTCATCTTGCTCCTTTGCATAATTGTTGTAATCTTTCCTATTTCTGTATCCACCTTGATAGTTGCCATTGTGATTGTAGCTGTTGTTATAATTATTGTTGTAACCATGGTAACCTTGAGATTGGTTGAATCTGCCTCTTCCTTGAGAGTATCCTCCTCTTTGGTGACCTCTTCCTCTTTGGTTCTTGTAGTTTTTGTAGCATTCATCTGTGGTATGGTTAGACAAGCCACAAATATTGCATGGAGATTGATTGTAGGGTCTCCCCCTACCTGACTTACCTCCTCTGCCTCTACCTCTTGAAGATCTACCTCTCCCTGCATAGTTTGCTTGGGAGGTAGAGCCTTCTTCATCAACCTTTTTGTTTTTACCCTTGTCTTTAGCCTTCTTATCAGTATATAGGGCAGAGGGATTGTTACCTTTTGATTGCTCTCCATTCTTTTTAAGCTTTGCTTCATGTGTGAAGAGTTGTCCAATCAGAGTTGTTAAATCAGGTGCTTGGATGTCCATGTATAAGTCCATTGCTGTGGTAAAGCTCTCCCACTTGTCATCTGCCTTTAGTCCATTGATTACTTGTCTGACTATTTGCTCTTCCTCAATCTCCTCTCCAACACTTGCAAGTTGGTCTGCAATGTCTTTGACCTTGGTGACAAAGTCTGAGACTGATTGCTTTGATTGCTTCCTAAGAGTTGTAAACTCAATCCATAGCTGATTCTTTCTGGCCCTTGTGCTTGATGAAAAATAAGTTGACAAGGTTTCCCAAGTCTCTTGGGAAGTTTTGCAATTCCTTATGTATGGTAGAAGGAAATCAGAAATAGAGTTTAGAAGATATGACCTTGCCAAAGCATCTTTTGCACACCATTGATTGAGTCTCTCTTGCTCTTCCTTGGTGGGTAGGCCTCTAGCTTTGAATGAGGGCAATTCCTCATCTCCTGATATGAATCCAAACAAGCTCCTTCCTTGTAGATAGGTCTTCATTCTTAGAGACCAAACTTGGTAGTTGTTCCTGTCTAATTTGTCAATGAAGGAAGGGAAACCATCACCCATGTTACCTTATTTGCTCTGATACCACTGTTGGGAGTGATGGTTAGATGCACTCAAGAAATGAGTTGGTGCTGCTAAACCTGCTTCACACCAGCCCTCCTTTGATTCCAGATATGCTTAGTAGACTCCTTAAGCTTTCAAATGATACCAAGAAACCATATATGTACTTTGCAAATGTTATAAGTAATGATCAAATCAAGACAGACTACTTGTGACTTCAAAATCCTGAAAAACTTGCTATTTTGGTATTGACACCTGCTCAGTGTTATGCTCAGTGTGACCAGTGTAGTTACAATTAGCAAAATTCCTTCTAGAGAAATTCTATTAGCTTAGTAAGCTCCCATTTGCAAGTGGAATGAAAGGAAATGATAAACTATACTCAGAGAAATCACTTTAGCAAACTAAGGTACACCCCCGACTTTTTAGGAAACTTACAGTTACAGACCAGTGAGCACTTCGATTGAGATTTCTCCGTAATGGTTGATTAAATGACCTTGAAATTTTGTAGGTGTATAGTAAACTTTGAGCTGAATCCAATGCACTTTGAATCATCCAATTTGGTTCAGTAGATCTTGAGATATGCCTCTTGGAAGTTGACAGAGTTGAAAGTAGTTACTCAGAGAAACCAAAGATTATGAATGTAATGCTATGTATTAATTCTATTGATTGTACATTCCCATTGGCATAGAATGTGATGCTCAATGGTACTCAGATGTGTAGGCTATAGTGTAGCACTCACACACTCAAAGATTTACTCAGAAATGCCTTGGGAAGAGTGAGTTATTACCCGCGACTTTTTTCTTCACATATATATGTTTTGAGTGAGGATTTGAATTTGAACTCTAATTCAAATCTCCTAGAATCTTGTACCTAAAAGTGAATGAGATATTCTCTCAATCATTCACCCACTCAATCAATCAAATTTTCCACGACTTAATCAATTAGGTATGATTACATGTACATGCCAAGTCATAATGACTTTTACAATGAGTAAAAAGTTAGAACACATAAGCATGAGTTCCTATGGCTCATTCTTCAAGTGATATCTTCATGAATTAACCCAAGCTAGGCTTCCAAGGTCCAAGCTTTATGTTGAGTCTTCAAGGTTGATATCCAAGCCAAGTGTTAAGGCTTGAATTACACCAACATGTATGTCTCTCTATGTGTGTGTGTATGCATATATGTGTGTGTATATGTGTCTGTATGTGTGTATGCATGTGTATGTGTGTGTATGCATCATTATGTGTGTATGTGTGTGTATATGTGTGTGTATGTGTGTGTGTGTGTCTATGTGAATGTGTGTGTATCTATGAGTGTGTATGTGTTTATGTGTGTGTATGTGTCTATGTGTGTGTATGTGTCTATGTGTGTGTATGTGTCTATGTGTGTATGTGTATGCATGTATGTATGCATATGTATGTGTATGCATGTGTATGTGTGTGGATGCATCATTATGTGTGTATGTGTCTATGTGTGTATGTGTGTGTGTATGTGTGTGTGTCGTTACGCGTCTATGAGTGTGTATGTGTTTATGTGTGTGTATGTGTCTATGTGTGTGTACGTGTCTATGTGTGTATGTGTATGCTTGTATGTATGCATATGTGTGTGTATGTGTGTGTATGCATTATGTATGCATATGTGTGTATGCATTATGTATGTGTATGTATGCATGGGCATTATGTATGTATGCATATGCATATGCATTATGTATGCATATGTATGCATGTATGTGTATGTGTGCGTATGTCTCTCTATGTGTGTGTGTATGCATATATGCATATATGTGTGTATGTGTGTATGTGTGTATGTGTGTATGTGTGTATGTGTGTATGTGTGTGTATATGTGTGTATGTGTGTATGCATGTGTATGTGTGTGAATGCATCATTATGTGTGTATGTGTGTGTGTATATGTGTGTGTATGTGTGTGCATGTCTATGTGTATGTGTGTGTGTCTATGAGTGTGTATGTGTTTATGTGCGTGTATGTGTCTATGTGTGTATGTGTATGCATGTATGTATGCATATGTGTGTGTATGTGTGTGTATGCATTATGTATGCATATGTGTGTGTATGCATTATGTATGTGTATGTATGCATGTGCATTATGTATGCATATGCATTATTTATGTGTATGTATGCATGTGCATTATGTATGCATATGCATTATTTATGTGTATGTATGCATGTGCATTATGTATGCATATGTGTGTGTATGCATGTAAGTATGTATGTATGTACGCATATGCATATGCATTATGTATGCATATGTATGCATGTATGTGTATGTGTGTGCATGTCTCTCTATGTGTGTGTATGCATATATGTGTGTGTATGTGTGTATGTGTGTGTATGTGTGTATGTGTGTATGTGTGTATGTGTGTATGTGTGTGTATGTGTATGTGTATATGTGTGTGCATGTGTATGCATTATGTGTGCATGTGTGTATGCAACATTATGTGTGTATGTCTGTATATGTGTGTGTATTTGTGTGTGTATTTGTGTGTGTATGTGTGTGTGTATCTGTGTGTGTGTCTATGTGTGTGTGTGTGTCTATGTGTGTATATGTGTGTGTATGCATATGTATGTGTGTGTAAGTGTGTGTGCGCATACTTGGCTTCAACGAGATGCGTGTCTCTCTCTCTCTCGCTCGCTCTCTCTCTCTCTCATTCTCTTCTTGCTCTCGCGTCCAAATCCGGGCACAAATGTGCCGGGAGATATGGAAATTCTTTTTTAACATTCGAGAGCGTCGCTTATGCGACGCTATCCAATTTGCCAACATCGCAAATAACATCACTAGTTAGCGATGCTATTTGCGATGCACATAAGCAATGCAGGCATCGCTTATGCGACGAATGCCCATAAAAGAAAATATCCAAAAACACCACCATCTCTTATGTGATGCTAGCATCGCATAAGCGACGGTGCTCATTTTCTTTCAATTCGGGGGCGTCGCTACGCCCCCTATTTCTTGTAGTGAAATTCTATAGCAAGAACTAGCCAATAGAGGGTTTGAAGCTTCTTTCATGGAAGGTTTCAATGAACTATTCAAGTTGGTAGGTATAGTAGAAGCACTTCACTTCTTAAAGAGAAAATCACTACCTCAATTTGACCCTTGATACATCCACTTAATGTCAAGGCTAGGCCAATATATCCACATACCAATGGACACCCAATTCTCCCATCACCACAAAGAAGCACGACTAGTTGCTAAGTTTCCACTAGCCAAAGAAACTATCATCATCGACTCCCCTCCACAACCCTGGACATCCATACCCACAATTATTGTGAAAATCACCTCTACATCTATCGAAACCCTTTCTTCTCCTATACATTCAACTTCCCTAATACACCCTAGCTCACCCCCTTTAGGCCAACCCCACATCAAGTGCTACAGTTGAAGCTATAGTACATCTAGTGTCCAAAACTCCCACTGCCCTTTACACCCATTACCTCCATGATGGTTTCCCCCGTTCCTCCTAATCCTTTCCTCACCCCTTTCATTTCTTCCTTTCTCCTTCGTCAACAACCCATCCTACCATTTCCTCACCCATGACTTTTTCACCTGTATCAGCTCCTAGTCCTCTTACATTACCACTGTCTTCCCCTCTACATCAATCAATCCATGAAGCTCAACGTGTAATATATTCATCCATGTTTACAAACCCTATATTTACACCCATGCACCCACCCACAGTGATGCCACTCTTCATTATTAGTTCAATTTTTTTCTTTTTTTTTTTTGCTCTCTTCTTTGTTTTTGAAGAATTTCACAAAACAAGAAGAAGGTGGTTAGTATCAATAAAATACTTTACATATGTCAAATGTGTCTCATGTGCGTGGGATTTTCAACTTGTCTATGCATGGTTGTGTACTGTGGCCCTATATTAATGCATACTATCGAAATGCATGACTGAATGGTGTAAAAGACAGGGTTGTGCCAAAGGCACATGGTTTCTACACGTCAAGGCTTCCGATGTTACTTGCAAACTTGATGGAATCTGTGTTTAGAGGTATCCATTCGATCTTGAAACGATGCGATCAATCGATGTTTGAATGATAGCGGATCATTCCTCCTTATAAGTATCCATTTGAGAACGGTGTTTGGTTTTTTACAAATCACCTTTGGCCTCTTCATCTTTGGATGGTTTTTTAAGTTTTGTATCCCTCGTGGTTGGGTCTTTGGTTCTATGGAGGCTATCAGTGCTTTTCGCTTCCAACCCATACTCTTGATGATTGTCTTCTTACTATTGCCAAAGAGGTGCATTGATCTTCTTTTGATCTCTATGCTTGGTTCTGACTCTTACTTCTCTCTTTGTTCAGAATTTTGGTGTGAGGGAGAGCCTATGGTTTTGTATATGTAAGAGTTCCTTGGGCACCCACATGCGTAATCACCCTTGTTGAGCTGCAGTTAAGTTCTTAGGCACCCAAATTTGTATGTTATTGTGGTCGGCCTTCATTGATTGCTTCCGTACCCAAATTTGGAGTACCCTTTGAGATAGAGATCTTCGTGGTTCTACTAGTTGTTGCCGTGGATTTCTCGGTTGCTTCTTTAGTAATGAGTTTGATTGCAATGGTGTGATTGGTTGCTCTCCCTTTTGTACCCAGATTTGCTTCATGCTCGGAACTACTTTCTTCTTGAATGTTATGTCTCTATTTGATATAGCGGTTGACTTGTACTTTTCACGTGCTTCTATGGTTGAAATACTGTGGCCACATTAGTCTTTGAAAAAGCAGAGAGATCCACTCGCTTTTGAGCCTCTACTTTCATGATTGAATCCTTCTTATATCATAGAGCCTTTGACACATACAACATCTTCTTCTATAAGATTAGTCTTTGAAGAGCTAAGAGAATGTGTGATACTTGGATTTGTGATTATGAAATTCTCTAAATCTAGTGTAATGCATCATTCATGTACATAAACTTGAAGAAGTTGAGTTCTTAGGCTTAAGTTGATTGCATGATCATAGATCCAATCTTGACCCAAGACAAGTGGTTCCATAAGGTCCTCACACACTAGCACTTTGACTATCATGGGGACATCTTGAAGGTAGATGCGAAGCTCCACCTCGCCCAAACAAGGGGTTTCCACACCTCCCAATCCTATGAGATATGCTTCTATGGGATTGATGTTCAACTGCAGATCTTGGGAGTATGAAAGTCTAACTACACTAGTTGGTGCACATGAGTCAATCAATGCTCTTAGAGTCCTTACTCTTTTTCCTTGTCCTACCTCTATGGTCACAAAATAGCATCCGTCAATTATTTGAGGAGCAATTATACCCGATTTTTGGCACATGGCCATGTGATATCTTGGGGCATTGACATTTAGGCCTTGTCACCTTAACTTATTTCACCTAATGCGCTCTCTAGCCTCTGCCTGTGCTTCTTGTCTAACCCTTAAATCTTCTTATTTTTGCTTCTTAGCAGTGTTGAGTCTCATTAGCATATCCTCTGAATGAGGTTCTTGATATAGCTTGACTCATCATCCACTAATATAGCTTGGCTAAATGTCACCTTCTAGAGTGGCTAATTGAATCGCACTGGTAGTGGAAATTCTATTAATCATCATGGGTCCATATACTCATTTTTTCAATTTATGGGCATGTTTCTTTAATGTATAAACCAACACTAGGTCTCCCTCTTTCAATACTTTATCCTTTATGTGTTTCATCAAAGTATGCCTTTTCTCTTTTCTTTGCATCATAGATGCTTGCTACCACTTGTAGCCTATTCTCACCTAAGCATTCTAGATCAAGTATCCTAGAGGACGACTCATGTCCATTCCACTCATGCTCTTGTGCTACTTTTAAAGTCGGAATCAGGAGGTCTAATGGTATCACAACATTTTGTCCAAAGACCATATGAAATGGGGTGGCATTGAGTACCGTTTTGTAGGCAACTCGATAAGCCCAAATAGCATGAGCCCAAACAACATGATGAAGTTGTTTATTCCAATCTGAGCAATTATTATTTACCAATTTTGTCAATACATTACATAGGATCTTAATTGTGCTCTCGGCTTGTCTGTTAGCTTGTGGATGATAAGGGGCAAACTTCTTATGTATCACCAAGAATTCTTGGAGGATTTTCAATGACTTTGTTCAAGAAGTGCGTACCTCTATCATTACTAACTCTATCGGTAACCCATATCTGGTGAACACATTCTCAAATAAGAACTTAGCCATCGTTTGAGCATCATTCTTTGTCGTGGCTTTGACTTCTAGCCACTTTCTAAGGTAATCTATGGTTACAATAATGTATTCTGCATTGGAATTTCTAGCTAGGGGGTTAATAGGTCCTATAAAGTCTATACCCCACTTTGAGAATCCATGTCCTCCCATCATTGGCCTCAAAGGCATCTCATCTTTTTTGATCGAATATTGTGCACATTGGCATGTGTTGCATCTCTTCACATATGTATGTGCATCCATATGAAGAGTAGGCCACCAAAGTCCTGAGAATAGAATGGTGTTAATTACTCGATCAGGCCCAAAGTGTCCACCTACAACATTGCTATGTGCAGTTTCTAAGATTTTCAAATAATCTGATTTGTGAATGCATAATCTTAAGTAACCATCTTTGCCTCTTTGATATAGGTTTTCTCCTACTAAGGCATAGTCATGAGCCTCTTGCTCCATGCTTCTTCTTCTTGCTAGACTAGCCTCACTGGGTAGTGTTCATGATCTCATAAATTCTACCAATGGAGCACTCCATTATGGAATTAATGACACATGATAAAGGGTAGCATACTCCACTGTAGGTCTCTCCAGGCAAACTCGATAATTCTTAATCCACTCATGTATTTCTCTGTCCATACTGGACCAATACACCCCTAGACATTTCATATTATGCATTGTTCATTGTTTAGAATAGTGATTTCCTAGCAATCCTTCATGGGCTTGTTGCAACCAACTACTATGTTCATCCTCCTCGACACAACAAGCTAATACACCTTCTCTATCTTGTTTGTACATACTTCCTGCCAATATTTGATATTCTTATGATTTTAAAATTTCTTCTTTGTTTGTTTTCACATTCTTATTTGTAGGTCCAAAGGTTAGGATAGGTACCAACTTATTTGCCCATTTAGGAACAACTTCTAAATTGAAGTGATAAGCGTTGGGTAGTTCATCAGACACTCCTTGAGGTGATTTTCTTGAAGTGATGTGAGAAAGGTGATCTACCTTGAGGTGGGTCCTACCTTTCATAACAACCACTTTAATGGAAGAGGAACCATCTTACTAAGCATCCTGTATTGCAAGGTTTATTAACCAAATAGAATAAAGCTTGATGGTCAGTGAAAAAATTGAACTTATTGACCAATAGATAGTGTCTAAACTTCTTCACAGTGTATACCATGCCTAAGCCTTCTCTCTCGATGGTCGTGTAGTTTCCCTCAGCTGTGTTTAGTTGTCTACTAGCATATGCTATAGGCAAATCTAGATTTCCTTCACCTGTGGGTTGTGCTAGCACACATACTATTGCATAATTGGATGCATCTACATGGACATGGAATGATTTATTCCAATCAAGAGTGTTCATTATTGGTGTTGTGCACAAACATCGTTTTAGCTCATTGAAGGAATTTTCACATTTGTCGTTCCACTCAAAATTTGTCAATAGACCATAAAGAGGTTTAGCTAGGATCGCAAAGTTGTGGATAAACTTGCAGTAATATCCACAATGTCCCATAAAAGCTTGTACCTCTTTAACATTCCTTGGCCTTGGAAACTTTGGTATGGCTCTTACTTTGTCCTCATCTATTGATATTATGTTCTTAGAAACAATATGACCTAAGATCTTACCTTGACGTACCATGAACTCACACTTTTTTGGGTTCAGAGAAACTCGATATTCTCTACAATTGTTGAAGATCTATCTGAGCTCAGGGATGTGGTATCTTCTTTATTGGGAATGAGCACATAAAGCATCCATATATACTTCTAAAATCTTTCACAAGAACTCTTTGAAGACATGACACATGAGCCTTTGGAAGGTTGTAGGTGCATTGGTGAGCCCAAATGGCATCACATAGAATGCAAAGATTCCCCACTCTATGGCAAAGGCTTTTTCGTGTTGATCTTTTGGGGCAATGGCTACTTGGTTGTAACATGAAAATCCATCAAGGGAGTTATAAACTTCCTTTCTTGCACATGCTCCAACAAGTGTTTGGTGATTGGAAGCAGATAGCTATCTCTGATCGTAGCAACATTAACTTTTTAAGGTTAATACACACCTGCAACTTCCCATTCTTCTTGGACACCACTACAATGGGGGACACCCATTCAGTATGCTCAAACTCATAGAGAAATCCAGCTTCAATCAGTTTGTCGATTTCTTCTTTTATTTTGGCTACATAAGTGTCATTATATGTGTAGGGCTTTTGTTTGGTGGGCTTGGCATCAGCTGTCATGGGGATCGTGTGAGGCCATATTCTTGGATCTAATCCCTTCAAGTCTCTATAGGTCCATGCAAACATGTCCCTATATTCCCTTAATAAAGCTATGAGCTCTACTTGTTCTTCTTCACTTAGGTCTTCTCCTATGTACGTATATTGCTCTTTGTCCTCTTCAATGGTTACTACAATTTTTTTGGTCTTTTCTTTATTATTATATGCTTCTCCTATGATGGCCTCTCTCTTAGGCACTCGTACCAAAATTTTTCCATCTTCAACATATTTCTTGAAATTTTCTGGTACTTTGAACAATGATTCATCCTCTGCTTGTTTCACTACTTTTCTTTTCTTTTGCTTTTGACTACCTTCACTTTCCTCCCTTGAATTTATAGTTCTAATGCATGTGAGATCTCCTTCTTCTTTTTGGGTAAATACTCCTACATTTTCTAGGTAATGCTCTTCTATGTCAAAGCAACTATCCATCACAATGGACTCTAGATCATCACTATCCTCTTCTTCTTTTATGACCTCATTAGAGTCACGTTCTTCTAATAAGGGCTCACACATGAACAAAGAGATATCATAACCCTCCTCATCATAATGAGGCATCCACTGTTCTTCATTGACAGCAAGTCCATGGTGGCTAAGATTTCTGCCCAACCATGAGGCTCAAATTCCTCATCTCGAAAGATCATCGGTGTGTATGCTAGGTCTCTAGCTGGTCTAGATCCTTGAGAAGTTCCTTCTTCTCTCGCTTTTAGGCATCTATCCTCTTCCTCTGCGACCTTACACATCCACAAGTGAGTATCTTCATGCATCACTTGCCTTGTATCCACACCTAGAAAAATACTCCACAAGCCTTTGATTCCATGCCCTTGGAGCTTCGTTTAAACCATAAAGTGCTTTTCTAAGTTTACAAACAAAATCTGAATATTTAGGGTTTTCAAATCCTAATGGTTGAGACATGTAGACTGTCTGCTACAAATCACCATTAAGAAAAGCATTCTTCACATCCAATTGATATATTGACAACCTCCTAGATGTGGCAACCTAATCCCTACCTGTGGTCATCTTTGCAACTCGACTAAATGTTTCTTCATAGTCAATCCCATAGGATTGATCAAACCCCTTTGCCATAGGCCTTGCTTTATACCTAGCAATTCAGCCGTCAGAATTTCTCTTCACTTTATAGACCCATTTGTTGCCAATTACCTTCATCCCTTCTTGTCTTGGAACTAGAATCCCTGTGTTGTTGTCTTCAAGGGCTTTGTACTCTTGTTCCATAGCTTTTTTCCACTCCTTTGTGTCTTTGGCCTCTTCATAGGTAGAAGGTTCATGACCTTTGGTAACCCTAGACATGAAGGCATAATGCCTATCAATATAAGTATCATAGAAAAGTCTTGAGATTTGAGGTTTTACCCTTGTTGAACTTCTTTCTTCTCCTTTTGGTGGAATGAGCCTTCTTTGCCTTGGTGCCTTGATCTCTGCTTTTGATGTAGCACCCCCTTCTAACATAGGTTCTTCAAAGTCTTCAACTTCATGTCCATCTTCATCAAGCTCTACCGATCTTCCCTTTCCTTTACTTGTAGATGGATGGATCAATCCATGCTTGAATTTCTTTTTATGCTTGGGCCATTAATTTCAATCTATCTTGAAACCTAGCTTCATATCTCCTCTCTGCCTCTTCAATATCTTTATCTTGCAATGGAACTTTGGAAGCATACCATGGTTTGAGTTCATCAAACACTACATCTCTAGATACCTTTAACTCCTTTGTATAAGGGTTGTCGCACCTCTAACATTTTGGCTCCATAGCATAACCAATAAACATACATCTTTCAGCCCTTGCATCCATCTTACCTCTCAATTCTTGAGGCACATGTGTGTAGCAAACACACCCAAATATTCTAATGTGTGAAATGTATGATTTCCTTCCACTCCATGCCTCCTCAAGTGTCATGTCATGTACCCCTCATATGGGACACCTATTCATCAAGTACACAATAGTGGATACAACATTTGCCTAACATAGTCCTAGAAATTTCAACAATATACCTATTCTTCCTTCCTACCACCCCATTTTTTTGGGGAGTATATACTAGCAAGTGATTTGCCTCTTTATACCTTGGTCTTGCAAGAAATCACAAAAAGCATGGGAGAAGTATCCTCCCCCTCCATATGACCTTAGGGTTTTGATGTACCAACCTATCTCCTTCTCAGCCTATGCCTTGAATCTTTTGAACACATCAGATTTTTGAATTATAGAATACAACCACACTTTTCTTCAGTAGTAATCAATATAGGTTACAAAGTACCTACTACCTGCAAGAGAGGGCTCTTTGTGTGGCCCCACACATTTGTGTGAACAAGGTCTAACACACCATGTGCTACATTTCCTTCTTGAAGGGCTGCCTAGTAGACTTGCTTAGTTGACAATCTTCACACATCTCATGCAACATTTGTAATGAAAAATGTGGTAAACCTTTTACCAATTACCTCTTCTCCATGTCTTTCAACCTTTGAATGCTGATGTGACCACACCATTTGTGCCACAAATCCAAGTCTCCAATCTTCTTGTCTCCATAGGTGATGAACATTGCCTTGTTACTTTGTCCTTTGCTAGTGTCAAGAGTGAACATCCTTCATTCCTTCTTTCCTTTTGTTATCGGCTCACAACCATTCCTTGGGTCTTAAATAAAGCATCCTTTTTTGTTTAACTTTACTTGGTATCCCCTTTCAACCATCTTTCCAACAAAGATTAAGTTCTTTGTAATAGTAGGAACATGCAATACCTCATATAGCTCTCTTGCTTTGTGGTTGTCTTCAAGCTTCATGTCACTCTAGCACAATGGCAAGTATAAATGTGAGGAGATCCGCCTCATAATTGTCAATCCGCAGAGACATGATGGTAATATGACAACCCTCAGCAAATGAAGTGCACAAGTGCGTGAGTGAGAAGCACACAAGGATGCATAGACATACACACACACACAAGGCAAGAATAA